>JAHNEJ010001966.1:0-259095 GCA_022559845.1 Amorphophallus konjac | reverse complement strand
TTGGAGCATAAAAGGTTGAATGATCTTATGTTTGTCCAATATAGTTGTCGTCTTCATGAGAGGTTCAAAAAGAGGAAACATCATCCACAAAAATATGATCACATTTGCTTACCAAACTTAGATTGAGGGAGTGAGTGGATGACTCAAAAGTAAAAAAAAAATTAGTTCATGATGATGATGATTTTACTTGGACAGATGTTGACCTTGCCATGGGAGCATCATATGAAAGGCCAACAAGAAGTAGAGTGAAACTAAGAGGTAGTGCCTTACATTTGATGAGGGATAATGATGATTTATCAGACGATGAACAATGGTTAGAAGAAGTGCCTGAAGAGGATAATGATGCTGATGCTCCATGGGAGTCTGGTGAAGAAGGTGAAGCTCACCAAAAAGATGATGAGAATGAAGACCATGATGATGCTATTCAAGGAGTGCCATTTGTTTGAACATTTAGCCATTTAGAATATGATATTTAAGAAAACCAAATGTGGATGATGTACTAACTAGTCACTACTAAACTTTACATTATGGCTTATGTGAACATTTCCTAATATTTATCTTGTAGTATGCTTGCTAATTACTATCTTTCTTTTGTTTTTTCTAGTGATGTGGTTTGCTATATGTTAGGAGCTTACTATGCTTTTTAGAGTTTGTTTTATATGTTACATCAATAAAGTTAACAAAATTTAAACCCTCATGTTAGTGCATTTAACTCTTTTTCTGTAATTTTCTTGATGCTCTTGTTTTTTCTATAATTTTCTGAATTTTTCTACATTTAATTTTTTTCGCATTTACTTTTGAATTTTCTGTTATTTTTTTATGCAATTTAATTTTCTGCAGTTTTTATTGCAGTTTAATTACTATAATTTCTTCATGCAATTTAATTCTCTATAATTTTCTGTAATTTTTTCACATATTTTATTCTTGATTTGTATATTTGAGGGATATAAATTTTGGATTTTTTAAAGAGACGCCAAAGTGTCGCCTAGGCAATGCCTAAGCGGGCACCTTGTCACCTAAGTGCTTAGGGACCTCGTGAACGCCTTGGATCACCTTGTCGCCTAAGTACTTAATGACCCCATGAACGCCTTGAGTCGCCTTGGCAACTATGCCCTACCCTGAAGGGACTCACAGTCATAAGGGGAAAAATAAGCTAGTGTGAGACATCACTCCACCCAAAACAACTAAAAAGAGGCATAGTATCATCACACTGTTATTAATCTCTACTAAGGATCCACGGTCATCAATCCCTACTCGGAATCGAACAATGGGCCACTTTGGCCCTATCTCTACTATAGACCATGCTCGGCCTTTCATAAACGTCCCTACAACTATCAAGCGGAAAATATCTAGGTCGGCTAGCTAACCCACATCGGGTTACGACCACACCTTTCACAAATTAAACAGAAAGATAGTCTTTCGACCTTTATCATGTGGCATCATAAGTACTATGAACTTAGGATCCATGGAGTAATCCCTTAAGGCCTCACCTTTATAGTAAAGATGCAATTCACTATATGGTTGGCCCTTCCCTAAAGGTGGTCAACATGGTACATGATTATTTTCATGGTTCTCATTATCCATATGGAGTTAAATCTTCAGAGACATCTTTAAAGACCCATCCATTATGAGACAAAAATAGGACAGATTGGTTAGCTTCATGTACATGAAATCAGTCCAACACTCACCTATCCATGTATGGAATTCATTTGCGTAAACATTGTTGCAATGACCAATTCTTATCCTATAGAGTACACCTTGTTATGCAAGTTTCTTTTTTTAATGTGAGTATATAAATAGATATTTCAAAAAAACTATCACTGCTAAGGCTTACCTATGAATTAAGCATGCTGTAAATACTGAAAACAGTAAGGGAATTACAATAAAATGGCATGGTAGACAGTATATATGCACACAAAGGTGATACTAAGACAATTAAACTCAAATCCCACTTTAAGGGTGGCCTACAGCACACTAGAAATGGTTTTATGCTTATATAGAGGGCTAGATAAGCCTAGATTTCCAGAGATAACAGATGGCATCTTCCCTTAAATGGCCTACCTTTCACACAACTAGGTCATCCAAAAAGCTCAAAGAAGAAGGTGGGATGAAGTATACAAATATCACCTCAACTCCTAGCTGGTAAAAGATCACATCCACTATTCAAAAGGAAGAGATTGACTTACTACTTTTTGCCTTTAAACAAAATTATATCCCTGTTAAAGTAGGCTTTCCCTCTTGCTGTCTATTCGAGAAAGGAGGAAGCAACGATGTTGCACCACAAGCCACGCCAAATGCCCAACTTCCCCTCTCATCTCATTTTATATTCCCCTGCTGCAACCTTTCTCTCTCCCTCGTGTGTTAGGGTTTTCTCCCTGCATAAGCTTCTTCTCTTCCCCTTTTCCCTCTCTCTCTCTCTCTCTCCCCCCCCTCCCCCCTGAGCAGGGCAGCCAAAACCAAGAAGCGGTAGGGCACCAACCTCCTTATAAGGAAGTGGGAGGCAGCAGCTCCTAGGAAGCAGCTGCCAGCCATTTCCAGTTGGCTGCTGCCCCCTTAGTTGGACCTCACTTAGAGTCCCAGCAAGGGGAACCGCCAACCCTATTGGGCTGGCCCGATAGAGTGGCCCATTTACCTCCCAAAAAGCCCACTAATACCCAATAACTTTCAGGCCAATAAGGTTTGCAAAATTATAAATAAGACCTTACAAACTTTATCTATTATTAAAAATATAATTTCAGATTGTGTATATACTTTGTAGGATTTTGCATACCAACCTTTCATCCAAATGTGGGGTATTGCCACCAAGCATAAAGGTTGTTTGCTCTTCAATATAATCAACAATGAGAACCACTTAAAAGAAAATGGCTCAGATGGAAAATGGTGAGGTTCACAAGTGACAGGATGCTGGATATTTTATGCAGTCCAGTTTTGTAGGAATCTAGTGGACTAGGTGTTCATGCTTATTTTGCCTAAACAGAAATTGGACAGCTGATACAGACTATTTGGCAATGTAGCTTGACACAAACAATGAAAAAAAGTATGTGTCGAATTGGAGCTCCAGGTTCTGGATCTGGTAGTAATTATTTTTCAATCTCTGATATTTTCCATGCACCGCACCTTTTTTTGTGATCAGATATTATTCATGTACCACGTGTAGTTAGGACTATATTCTACTTAGAATTTAAGTTGAATGTGTACATCCTAGATAAAGATGAAAAGGTCTCAAATTTTGTAGGAAACAGTGGAGGTTGTTCCCATTTACCCTGATTCAACTTATCTTCACTTGGGAGAATGGAAGAGGTTGGAAATGTGTATTGTTTCTATTCTTTTGTGGATTATACATATTGCTGTTCCGCTGCTGATTATTTCAAGACTGTTTTGATTGGCTTTCTATGTTCAATTTGAACCAGTTGAGAATCAGAATCCGGCTGATCCCTGTTGAGAATCAAGAGTTGGTGGGGCCAGATCAGGTTGGATTCAGCAGAATTTGATCATATCAGCTGATCCAAAGCAATCCTACCATTCATGGTTGAGCCTCCAATATGTCATAAATGTGCTTAATTAAACTCTATACAAGTGATGAAAAAATATGAGGTCACATGTGGAAATCCCTTTTCTATTTTACATCTTTTGCTAGAGAGGAATGAGGAGAAGAAATAGGGAAATGTAGATGGCACTTATTTTGTTTCAACATTGGGTGGAACATAATGTAAGGAAATTATGGAGAAACCAATCCCACTCTTTTTGTTATTTTGACAAGATTTTTGGTCCGTCCTTATCTTTCCTCTTAGCTTAAAGGTACAAAATATCTGTTTTAAGTGGACATGAGCGAGTATTTCATTTGCTGTCCAATTATTTGCTTTTTAGAGCAGGGACAGGTTAGGTGCTCTTTCTTTTTTAATTTTATTTTCTTCTGTTCCAAGGGCATGGTCATCCATGGAATGCAGAATCAGCCGATCCGATTCTGGCACCGAAGCTGATCCCAATTCGAAAAAATTTTAAAATCTAAAAAAACAATTAAAAATTGATTGACTGAGTCCAAATTGGACCAAAATCGGCCGATTCTTTTATGTATTGGCCGATCCTAACCTAAAATGTTTTTACATTATGTCTAAATACCTTTGTTGTTTATAAATATACTTTTTTATTTGTTGATAACTCCATTTAATTATGTTTGTACCTTTTAAAACTTTTTTTTTGGATTAGCTCAGTTCCCTTGGATCAGCTAATCTGGCCGGTCCAATCCAATTCAGATCAGCATCCGGGTGGGGAATACCCAATCCAGGTGCCTGATCTGATATTGCATTCCTTGAGGTCATCAGTTTCTCAAGTATAAAACTGAATGGAGCAGTGGCTGAGGCTGACGGGACAACCATTGATTACAGGGACATGTTTTGGGGAGTTGGATCCGTGTCTGACTTGTGTCGACATGGACACCCGTGTCACGAGTCGACACATTTCACTTTCTGTATTTGAAGACATTTCAAGTTTCAACTTGCTGTTATTGTTGGCTTGGAGCGAAGCGATGGTGCCTCGTGAAAGGTTTGGGATTTGGAATTGGTATGTCAATGGGTGGCTGTAATATTGTGTATAAGTCTTTACTTATCAACATTCGAAGAGTTTTATATGTATTCCATTTATGTTTAAACTTGGAATCTTTAAGTTTTAATGTTCTTATATTTAAACTGGTCCCAATAAATGGTACAATAGGGAAATTAGGTGTTTGGGGTTTGATTTCTAGGGATTTGTTTATGGACTTTTCTCTTTTTATTTTAATTTAGTTATCTAGTTATTGTTTAACTTAGAATCTCATAGTTTAATTAATATTTCCATTAATTTTTTATTATACTAATAATCAAACATGCATATATATGGATATAAAGTACGTTATTTCCGTGTCTGCGTGTCTTATTTTTAAACATTTCCCTTGTCCAACACACTTGACACTTGTGTCTCTGTCGACACTTGACACTTGTGTCTGTGTCCTACATATCATGGGGGACAACATTGCCATGTCTAGTGTCCCAAGTGCTTTCACCATGGACACAGATGGACTGTAAGTGGAGTGTCATCTGTTAAAGCTGTTGGAAGTCACTGTGGGGCCTCAACATCTTCCCTAATAGCACTTATTTTGCATTCAATCCCACTAGTATATTTTTCCTAATGACTAGGTGTTGGCCACATAATTATGTATATTCAAAATTTTGGTTGTGTTCTTTTTGAAAAGAAACAGTTTATATGAGAGGGTTTATTCCGTGGATGCGCATCGTATTTGACGATTTGGGTTCGGGTGCTGGACCTTTCCCCACGGACCACAGTCAGTGTTGATTTATATCAGCCTAACGTCCGAACACCTTTGTTTAACTGTCAAAGAAAACCTTAAAATATCTTTATAAGTCCTGATGTTGAGAACTTGTTCACTTGGGCGACTCGCAATCACCACTCATTCACCACCTATAGACTGACGGAACTAGAGTTTTGTCAAAGGCCTCTTAAATTCAGGCAAAACCCTAAAATTTAGGATTATGGATGTAATTCTATAGAAGCCACAAGCACTTTTGAAGTGGCGGGAGGTTTCCTGGGCCCCGAGTATATTTTGGTAATTTTACCTTTTCAGGGGTATTTTGGTAATTTTACCAGGCCAGATGTGTTTCTAAAATTTCTAGGTTGGAAAGAAAGTAGGATAGAATTACTGACTTCCTAAGGCGCTGAGACCATTTATGGAGGGTTTTAGGGGCTACTAGGCCATTTCCAGGTCATAAAGGTATTTTAGTAATTTTACCAAACCCTACTCGGACCTAAGTTTGAGACGGCACCGAAGTGTCGGATTAGGTTGACAGTGTCCTCGAACCGAAGGAGTGACGAGAGGCTTCATAGAAGGCGCACATGTGTCAATTCTACCAAAGGATGGGTATATATGCAGTTCCCAAAAGTCGGGGGCTTTCTTATAATTTTTACCCGATCGACGTACAGAGGCAATCCGTAGAGTATACCAAATACATTTAGGACCCAAATGGGTATAAGGGTTGTCGGCGAGTTGTCGACTGTACATCACAGGTATCCGCACTAACGTAAGAAGTAGGGGCGTAGCCCTAATTACAAGAGATTGTAGGGTACAACTGCGAATAACATGACTTTTTGTTTCTCACAATCCCCGGGGAGGACATTTCCGTAATTCCCCTGTTATATCGGTGAAACTACATAATTTAGTCGTCCCGAGACGTAGAAACTTACGAACATGGCCCGCAGAGGGGCATAATTACAAAAATACCCCTTAGGGGCACAAGTACAAGACCCGGGGATCACCTACCCCTCAAGGGTCAACACAAACGAACAAACGTCTTCTCAAGATGCTGGATGCTCAGTGCTCCGTCGATGCTTCGTAGGTCTCCGTCCTCGGCCGAGGGGGCTATTTATGGAAGTGGGAGAACCCACCTTGACAAAAATGCGAGGATTTGCCTCAATTCTGACAAAAAATGGGTTTTAGCCCCAATTCTGTAAAAGTGGGGTGGCCCATCCTTTTTTTTTCTTTTTTTTATGGGAACACAAACCCGTTTGACCTACGAGCGGGACCCAACGGGTCAAGTGACCGCAGGGGTCACGTTGACCCCGCTGGGGGGGCCAGCGGGTCAGCGCGACCCCGCTGGGGTCCCAGCGGGCCGGTGCGACCCCGCGCGGGGCCGGTCGACCCCGCTGGGTTCCAGCGGGATGGCCGCGACCCCACCTGGTCGGTCGGCGCCCCCATGGAGGCCAGTGGGGTCATTTGACCCCAGGGCGGTCTTTTGGCCCCTCTTTGCTTCTTTTTGGGATTTTTTTGTCGCCCTGGGTAGGAGAGGAGCCGTCTCCATGTATTTATTGATCTCTGAGGCCCACTCTTTGCCGCGTGGCAGCAACACGTTGGTGGAGAACCGTGCGGGAGCGAAGACTTGTTTGTTTGTTGTTTGCTTGCGCGTCGCTCGCCCGGAGAGAAGTCTTTGCACTCGTCCGTGCCGTGTGATACACAGTTGTTCGGCCACTGTTGGACCCCATAAAGTTTATATTAATTTCTGGTAATTACAGAAAATTTCAGAAATTAAAAAAAATCAGAATGATGTCCGACTATCACTATCATGGCAATGTACATGAACATTTCATCAAATATAAACAAGGAGTGATACGAAGTCATGTGCACCCGCTCTACGGAATATCAAGTGTTCGAAGCCTATAAGTCCCTTGAAGGCATTTGGACAAGCGTCGGATGTGCAGCGCGAGACCATCAAGTCTTTAAAGAAAATCCCACAATAAGCCGAGCCGTTGGCTCTATTTTATGGCGAGTGGGCATTTCAACAAACATCTCATGGGCGGCATGAAACTACACGCCCGTGGGATTAAATCCATACAAGAACAAGTGTTTTCGGGGCCCATTGGGTGTTCCCATGGTATTTAATTAAAAATCCCTCAACCTGAAGATAAACGGGCAGCAAGTTGGCGCTTGGGAAATTGCCAACAAACAAACAAAAATCTTCATGTGCGTCTCGCTGCGAAAGAAGCCAGAAAAGGACAAAAAAATGTTCAGGCCCTGGTCCTTTTTATAGGGTTGACGAAGGTCCACTAAAAAGGGGGGAGGGGGACCCCCCCTCTCTTCTCTCCCTGCGCACCGGGGGAGGCCCCCCGGGCCACCTGCGCACCGGGGGAGCTCCCCTCGGTCCTCCTGCAACAAGGGGAGCCCCCCTCGGCACCACCTGCACCGGGGGAGCTCCCCCCGGTCCTCCTGCAACTGGGGGACCTCCCCCCGGCTCTGTCCATCATGTCAACATGCTCCGAGGGGAGGCTTCCCGGTCCTCCCTTTTGCTGCTGCGCCACCAGGAGATGAAGAATCGGAAGAGGAAGAGGCGGGGGAGAGAAAAGGTCAAGGGAGTTACCTTCTCCAAGTTCCGGGGGATCTCCCCAAAGGCCTCCTCCACCTCCTATAAAACCCAAGACCTCGTTCTTGCGAAAGAGGGAGCTTTTTGTTTAAAAAAGAGAGCTTCTTTGCTTGAAGAGAAGGAACTCTGAGAGAAGACAAGCTGCTGCCACCTGCAAGAGGTGAAAGGAGAGAAGGGCGCCCTCCTCCTTAGTCAAGCTTTTTTAAGTTTTTGCCAAAAAGGCCCTCATGTTGGGATCTATGTAAAAGATGCCCTCATGTGAGGGAAAATTTATGTTATTCAAAGAAAAGATGTGAATGACGCCCATGAACTTATGGCCTTGGAGTTTTCTTTTTTAATACCATGAGTCCAGAAATTGCAGAAAAACCCTTCTGCTGTCCAAAAATTGTAGAAATACTTTCTGCTATTCCTAAAATTGCAGAAATGTATTCTGCTACGCAGAAAGTTACAAGAATAACACCAATTGTGTGAAAAATTGCAGAAATACCTTCTGCTCTCAGAAAAATTACAGAAATGCCCCTAGTGGTAGAAAATTATAGAAATGCCCCGGTGGCGAAAAACTACATAAATGCCCCTGATGGGAAAAATTTACAAAACATATCCCCAGAGGACATAAAGTGCAAATGCACCCTTGAAAGGAGGGGAATTACACAATACACCCTCGAAATAAGAAGAATTGCAAATAATACCCCTGTCTTAGGGCAGGCAAGTCCTCCCGAGAGTCAACGTTGTAATTGAAGTGTTTGGTAATTAATCAAAGGTGTTCGGACTCGTCCGATGTAAATTAACACCGACTCTGGTCGGTGGGGAGAGGTCCTGTACACGAACCCTAAATCGTCTGATAAACTCAAAAAAATGCGGAATTAACAAATATGCCGAAACATACGCACATTCATCCAACGAAATTGGATGTCCGAAAATTCTGCGTGTAAACAGCCACTTTGACAGGTGTGCATGCATAATCCCTCTTGATTTCCTTTGTCGCGACGCCGCTTGCAATTATGAGGTCGGGCCAACAGACAAGGAAGGCAGTATCGGTTTCGGTACCGGTTTCGGCCGGTTTCGAAACCGATATGTACCAGTTTGAAATCATTTTAAAAATTAAAAAAATAATGAACCTGTCTGTTTCGGCCAAAACCGTCCGGTTTCGGACCGAAACAGGTCAGTTTCGGCCGAAACCCTTAATGGTTTCGTCCGAAACCATTAAAAAAGTATTTTTTTAATGGTTTCGGACCTGATACAGTGTTTTGGTCCAATTTCGGATCGATACCGGCCGAAATCGATACGTTTCGGCCGATACTGCCAACCCTGCCAACAGACCCTAAACCGCGGAGGTACTCCGCAGACCGACAATATTGGCGCTGCGTCATATTTGTCGTCGGTTGCTATGAAGTAAAATTCTCGAAATATTTCGAGAGAATTACGGATGCAACACTAGGGAAAATCCTCAGCTAGATGCCAATCACTGCACCACGTATCTGTCCAGAATCTAGCATTCTGAACATCTCCAAATGAGACAGAGATACCTGCAGAACAGACATTGCTGACCTGCAAAATCCATTTCTATATAAGTGAGTATGACTAGAAACACTAGGGAGTAGGAAGAAAGATTGCCATTCTGATAGCATTTTTGCTTCATCACTTACAACAAAGCATGATTTGCAAAACCGGCCGGTATGTACGGGGCCGGCCTGAACCGGATTTGGATCAGAGGTGGCCAGTCTGGTTCAGCTGGTTTTAGGACCAGACTGCCTCATCCTTTAAAAAAAAGAAACATGAGTTTTTTTAAGAAAAAAGATTTAATTTGCAAATTTAACCAACAATCTTAAGACTATAAAGATTTAAGTCATTAGAGATTAATGAGATGAAGTGAGATTAGAGTTTAAAATCTCCTAGTAGAGTTTCAATATACTTGAGATTAGGGTTTTAATTACTTTTAAATTAGGGTTTAAGCAAAGAATAGAGTTTCAATCTCACTTGATCTATTGAAATTTGAGATTAGGGTTTAAACCTCGTTGAGCCCTAATAACCTCCTATCTTTAAAACTTAATGTGCAGAGCAAGTATTTGTTGGAACCTGTCTGAACCGGCCAGTTCCAAATCTGAACCGGAACCGGGACCGGAACTGGCCCTGACCAGTCCCAGAACCGGTTCCGGTTCTGCAAACCTTGCAACAAAGACCATTATCTCAAAATTCATTTTGAAACTGGTGACCTGTGGGCTTGCCGGGTTCTCTAATCCATATCATAAAATTGCTGCAAGTGTTCTTTCTTTTGTTGAAGAGGCTTCCTGTTGGCATGCCAAATGTCATTTGCAAATTAAGTTGGTGGTGTGAACTTTATGCTTGTCTTTAAAATGACACTTTCAGAAATTACTGGAAATGAAGTTTTTGGTTTTTGGGTTCTTCATTTTGCAGGCTTTACTCCATTTCGTGTACTGGGATTCCCTGCCCAACATGGAAGAGCTTGCAGGCCTGAATGTTAAGTGGGCCTCCACACTGATGTCTCAGCATTTGTTGGCAGCTGCAGATAGGTATGCACTAGAAAGGCTTAGATCACTCTGTGAAGCAAAGCTTTGTCTGGATGTTGCCATAAGCACTGTGGCAACTACTTTGGCTTTAGCAGAGCAGCATGACTGTCAGCAGCTTAAAGCCACGTGTCTCAGATTTGTTGCCTTGCCTGAAAACTTGAGAGGTAATTCCTTGTTTTTCTTCATTATTTTTAAAGAAGTTATGCATGGAAAAGAAGATCTGTTGGTTATCATTGTTGATTAGCAGATAGCATTCAGAATCTAGCATCTGCAATGGGGAAGAAAAAAAATTGGAGCCTTTAGGGATCATTGAATTATGGCAAAGGGATGTGTAGTTCATGGATGGCTTGTGGGTGTCTAGTTCATTTGTTTCGTCATTTATGCGTTACTTGCAATCCTCTTCAAGTGTCCATCATGTCAACATCTTTTCGTGGTTTGTGCAACCATACACAGAAATTGCTGTTCCTCCTTACCTTAATAATTCCCATTCCCAAACAAATGTGACGTAGCCCTCCCTACTTTCATCTTATATTCCAAGCATTGAACTCTGCAGGCACAGGACTCGAATGCAGTTTGAGCAAATTGTAACTGGTGTTCTAGAGTGCAGGGTTGGACAACAGATATTATGGTTAAGGATGCAGGATCAAATCCCTGGATACAATTTTCCTCTTTGGTCCTGCCCAATATAAGTGGTTATGATATTGTGGAACACTTTTTGTCATAATTTTTTTTTGAAAGTGGGTAGTACCACTGATGTATTAAATAAAAAGGGGGATGTACAAGTATCAAATTCTAAAAAAATCCCTATACAAAACGCCACACTAAGATAGTGTGTAGCACTCTAACCTCCCAACATGTCAGTGTGTAGCACTTTTGTCATAAATAAACATATAAAATTTGTGATTAAAAATTACCGTAATGGATGTGATGATATGAATCGGATACAATCAGATATGATAAATGCACATGTCGAAGCCTTTGAATCAAGGATGGCGGTATCGATTTCGGACTCGGTTTCGGCCGAGTCCGATACCGATACCGTCCGGTTTCGGTTTCGGCCGAAACCGGCCGAAACCCATTGAAAAGCTTCAAAAAAAAATCAAAATAAGTCTAAAAAATCAGAAATAATTCAAAAAAATATGAATAATCACATAAAAATCAGAAAATTCATTAGACATGCATTTGATTGTAAAGAAGTTAGATTAAGTGCAATAAACATGAAGTAGACATTGAAATTCAAACATTGAACATGTTAAACTAATATTCTTGAGTACATACTAAGCATAAAGTAGGTTCAAGCATTACAATAAACCTAATTAGGCACAGTAAATGTTACGGAAATTAAATGATCTTTACCTAAATGAAGAGGCACTAATATGGGTAATAACTAGAACCTTCTCTCTCATCGTCTGGCTTTTCATGTTTATACCTATAAGAAGGATGCATGTATGGTCTATATTCACTATAACCGAACAATGAGGTAGCCAAGTCCTGCATCCCTCTTTGGATCCCTCTTGGAGTGTTTGGTTGGCTTGAGCTGAATCCAGTATCAGCATAAGAATCTTGAGGAAGAGAAGAGGAACTGGTCGGATATGGATGGAACTGGAATGATGGTTCATAACCCCACGACCCATAAATCGCTGCCTCCTGTTGGCCACCTCCATAACCTGATGGATGTCCATATTGACTCTGTGACTCATGTCCTCCCTCACCCTGACTGTATCCTCTGCCTGTGTCTGCGTGGAAGGAGGAAGGACCACCAGCATCCCCACCGCCAGTAGTAGCACCTGTACCACCTGGCACATACGAAAATATAGAATTTATCTCCTACCAAAACCTTTTCTGATTCGAACTGATAATAAGAATTTAAGTTACTTTCAAAAACAAAAAATCAAAGGATCACGAAACCTGCAGCCTCCAGTCGCCTTTTGGCCTTTGGGGATGCTTTTTCCTGTGCCGGTGTGCTTTCTTCTTGCACCCTTGACATGAATCCTGTTCCCCTTGGCGTGTGCCTCAAATAAATCTGCTTCAACTGCTCAATTGCCGGGTCCTCTCGAGCAGCAACATTTGTTCTCTCAGTTTGCCCATGCACTGATGTACTTCTTCTTAAGGATGTAGGTGCCTTGCCCATTCTAGGAGTGACTGGCCTGCTATCTGAGTCGGAGTGTCTAGCTGGCTGAAAATCATGCTGCTCCTCAGTGTCCTCAACAACCCTAGACATGTGCGCATGAGTATCTCTGGCCCTCTTTGATTTTCTTCTGAATTCGGGATCTCTTGGCTCATCTTCATCTAGTATGCCCTCTGCCCATCTTCTATCATCATCATCAAAAACAGGCTCATCAACCTGCTCTCGTGTCTCCACCCAAGACTGCAACGGATTCTCATCATCAAATAAGGCATCCACATCAATTTCTGCGGCGGCATCCTCGGCGACGCGTTTGTCTCGCAGCTGTTGTCTCAACCTCATATTCTTTATTCTCAACCTCATATTGTAGTGGCAGTACACTAATTTCTCTAACCGTTCAGCCTTTAGCCGATTGCGAACCTTCGAGTGTATAAGGCTGAACGTGCTCCAATTTCTTTCACATTGGCTTGCCGATGTTGTTTGACTGAGCACCCTAACTGCAATGAAAGCCAATGCATTGCTGCCCACATCTCGGTTGTTCACCATTATCCACCAGTCAGCTGTTCCACCAACCATAAACAAATGCATATAAGTTGTAGAAATATATATTAAGGTTAAGAAATCCAAAAAATAAAATATACCTGGGCTCACTCTTCCCACAGCGTATTGCAATTGGGAGTCAGCATATGTCCCAGTCCTCATTCTATAATGGTTCATCTACAAACATAAAGTAATACATTAACATAACTACTTAAATAAATTCTATACATGTTATTGATAAAATCAAATAAAGGCGAACCTCTACTTCGGCCTCAAGTCTCTTTTCTGGATTCCTCGATAAACGACCAATGACTTTTAAAGTCCCTTGAAGCACCTCGCCATCAACATGTGCATCGGCACCGTACATAAATCGAGGGTTGAGGAAATAACCTGCATTTGTGTATAATTAACTAAATGAAATTTATAAAATAACATAAAGGCATTACCCCAATTTCAGTACAATTAATCACTCACCAGCTGCATGCAAGTCGTGGTGTAATGTGTTGTCCCATCTCTGGTCAATAATTTTCCACCATTTTGCATAATGTCTGGGAAGGGAATGCTGCAACTCCAATTTGGCACGGTCCATGGCCTCGTACAGATAGCCCATATCATTCTTCTCATCGCCATCCACCATTCTTAGGACCTTCACGAGGGGTGTGACTACTTTCAAGTACCGTGACACCCTGTCCCAGAATTTGTTGTCGTCCACGACGTGGCAGACATCCAAATAATCCATCTGTGCATCAACATTGCCCTTGTCGATGTATTCCCGCAGGGCATTGTGGTACATGAAAGCTTTCAGCTCATTCTTGTACCTGTGCAGATAAATGAAATTTGAAGCTGCATCAACTGTTACATATCAGTAAGGATAAAGTATCAAGAATTGAGATCAATCTTATACCTGTGCAAAGACTCCAAAGAAATAAAATTGGAAGCAAATCTGGTTGGGCCTGCACGGATGATATCTCGCCCTCCACTGGCATGCGCCCTGAACATATTTAGTATCCTAGGATGGCCATAGATATACTGTGTGACTTTTTGTGCCTTGTCAATTGTCTTCTTCACATGCTTTTCCTTCCCTATGTCTTCCAGCATCAGATCCAGACAATGTGCTGCACATGGGAGCCAATATAAATGACTGCGCTTCTGCATCAATTTCTTCCCTGCAGCCTTGTAACTGGCTTCATTATCAGTCACCACCTGCACAACATTCTCCTCTCCAATTTGTTCTACCATGCCATCCATCAAATGAAACAAATAATTTGCATTCTTTTCATAATCTGATGCATCAACTGATTTCACAAACACTGTACCTTCGATGCAATAGACCAAAAAGTTTATCATGGACTTCTTCGTGGTACCAGTCCAACCATCACACATGATGGTGCATCCTCTCTCCACCCATATATGCTTGAAGCTTTCAACCCAATCATGGAGCTCCTCAACCTCTCCCTCAAGGCCACGCCCGTATATGTCTCGACGTGAGGGGGCCTTCAAGCCAGGGCCAGCATCTGCTATGGCATCTATCATAGGTTGGAAATATTCACTTGAAGCTGCATGTGCAGGGACACCTGCATGAAAAAACCATTTGCAGATAGATTTAAATGCATGTCCTGCAACTTCTGCTGATTTTTTGACCCCTCTCAATGCTTGCTTGATTTTAGGTTGTGTAGCTTGGGGCCTTCTGTGCAGATAGCTGTCCATGGGACATGTTCCCTGCGTATGTGGGGCAGCACCAACGTCAGGACGTCGTGCAGCTGTACTCTCATAGGTCCCTGAACCCATGGGTCCCTTCCCTTTCCTTCGAGCGGCTTCTTCACGCTCCCTTGCTTCAGTCAGCTCTGGATCAGAATCCTCAGTGCCTTCCTCATCATCATCCCTCCTAACCCTTCTGTCAGAAATCTCCTCAGCAATTTCAGCCTCATCCTCAGCCCTTTGTTGCACCCTCTCCCTTTTCCCCAGAAGGCACTGGCGCATCTCTTCTCGCACCTCTCGGGAACAGTGGTCACATTGGCTCACCTCTCCTCGTACCCCTGCCAAATGTTGCTTTCCTCTGGTTATTCCGCCATGCATCTCCCTACCACAGTAATTGCATTTCACCTTTCTTCTCTTAGCATCAACTAAGGTCAGGTGGGCCCACCCCGGATCCTCCTGCCCTTGCTGCTTCTGTATTTGCTGACGTCTAGGCATGATGTTGCATTATGACAGTCAAAGACAATCTCTTGTAAGTACAATGAAAAAAGGCAATTGAACATGAAAGAGCTCCAAATTAGTCAATGAAGCTTAATTGAGCTTCAATTGTGGGTAATAAAGTCGAATTAGACGAAAGCCCCAATTTTTATGAAGTAATTAGGACTTAATTATCAACTAACCCTTAATCACCCTTCATAAAAAAAAATCCAGCATGATCCCACCCCAATTTCGTCAATGAAACTTAATTGAGCTTCAATTGTGGTAATAAAGCCGAATTAGACGAAAGCCCCAATTTTTATGAGGTAATTAAGCCCTAATTACCAAATAACCCTTAATGACCCTTCATAAAAATGACATCCCAGCATGATCCCACCCCAAATTCATCAATCAAACTTAATTAACCTTCAATTGTAGCTAGGAAACTCGAATTAGACAAAAGTCCCAATTTTTTGAACTAATTAAGCCTTAATTACTAATTAAGCCCTAATTACCCTTCATAAAAATATAATCCCAGCATGATCCCACCCCAAATTCATCAATGAAACTTAATTAACCTTCAATTGTGACTAAGAAACTCGAATTAGACAAAAGTCCCAATTTTTATGAACTAATTAAGCCTTAATTACTAATTAAGCCCTAATTACCCTTGCTAAAAATATAATCCCATCATGAAGGCACCCCAAATTCGTCAACGAAACTTATCTAACCTTCAATTGTGGCTAAGAAAGCCGAATTAGACGAAAGCCCTAATTTTTTTGCATGAATTAGGGGTTAATTAATAATGAATCTAATTTTAAGTATCTAATTAAAGTTTATTTTGAAATCTGAACTAATTAGGGTTGCACAAATTAAGGTACAAAAAAATACTTACAACCCCAAGTGCACACATCAGGCTAGCAGGGGGTGGGCAGTCCGACGGTGGCAGTAGGGCGGTGCCGGCGGTGGGAGTAACAGGTTAACAGCAGCACCTGCTGGCCCTGGCTGCTGCAGCAACAGCAAGAGCAGCAGGCTCAGCCGCAGCAGCACGGTCAGGCAGCAGCAGCAGCAGCAGCAGCAGGCAGCAGCCGCAGCACAGCAGCACGGCAGCAGCACAGCAGCGGCAGGGAGACAGTAGCCAGCAAGGGGGGGGGGTTTCGGCCGAAATCGTGGCTGGGTAGTGGGGTTTCGGGGGGGGGGGGGAGACAGCAAAGCATAAAGGGGTTCACGTGTTTCGGCCAAACCGGATGGTTTCGGGGCGAAACCAGTATCGGTTTCGCCCGAAACCGATACCCCCTTTAAGTTTCGGATTGCTACAGTAATAAGGGCCCTTTTCGTATCGGTTATGGCCGAAACTGCCAACAATGCTTTGAATAGGGCTAAGGTTCACAATCTTGACCCCATTCCCTACCGACCTCGGGTGTTAATTACATCAGTCTGACGATAGAAAACCCTTGATTAAATGCAATGGATAATGCCCTACTCTACATGCTATGTGATTGTTCCACTGTTCATCACCCACTCGATTAGGTCTAAAGATGGACCTTGGACATTTTGTGTGTCAGAGTCCCATTTTGACTAGGACTCTAGGATCAAGTCCTATTTGGACCGGTTTTAAGTCATTGTAACTTGTTTTGGATTCGCAATGAGCTTAGGAGTCACTTAGGTTAATGTCCTAATCCAACTAGGACTCTGGGATCCGAGTCCTACGACTCATTTTGATAATGGCAACTTGATTTGAATCCAAAACAGGCATCCTAAGTGCTTTGAGTTAGAGTTCTAGTCAAGTTGGGACTTTATGTATGGGCCATGTTAAGACTTGGAATGTCAATCTTACCATAGTCCGAGTTCTAGAATGGGTCTCAAAGGGGTCTGAGACAAAGTCTTAGTGGAACTAGGATTCCTGGGCTTAGCCCTTATTTAGAATAGGGAAAATGGTCATGACCCAATTTAGGATCCAAAACTTGCCCAAGAAAGTTTTCAGATGGAATCCCAATCAAACTGGAATTCTCAAGGCCGCCCTTGATTTTCTATCTCTGACGAATCTGAGGTATCATCGCAAGACAAGACAAACAATAAGGCATGAACACAAGTTGGCAAATTGATACTATAATTGTATTGATTTGATAGTATGCATGAAATCACAACAATCAGATAGGAATCTGTTACTTACAGACACTTGACCAAGTTGCATGGACCGCAATCCATCAGTTGGGTCCGTTGACCAGGCTGCATTGTCTACGTCCATTGATTGGGTCAATTGATTATGCGACTGGGCCAAGTGGGCCACAGTCTATTAATTGGGTCAATTGACCGGCCCGAGTAGCCATGGGCCATTAATTGAGTCAGTTGACGGGTCTGTATTGACCACGGTTCTTCAATTGTGACAGTTGACTGAGCCAGGCAAGTCGTGGTCCATTGATTGGGTCATTGACTGGGCCATGTAGGCCACAGTCCATTGATACCAGAACCTATGAGTCGTAAGCCTTTTTAATGTGCCCGAATGTCAAAACCTGAAACTTGCTAACAGGATGGCCAATTAATTAAAAGCATAGCATTAGTGGTTGATTAATTGATTAAAACCATCACATAGTTGGCCTATTAATTAACTAATGCCATGTAGTACATGGTTTGTTAATTAAGACCAATAAACTATGAGTGAGAGTTCATTAATTAAGACATGTCCAAGTCAATTAATTAATGAAAACATATAACTCGGTGATTAACAGTCCATCGATTAATTGATTAAATAATGACGCATAATGTGTAACTCATCTTCATTAATCTATTAATTAATCAGAGGTAATCAGAACTATTAGATTCAAGGCAATTCTTAGATTAATTGATTAATTAATCTGAAACTGGATGCATGTTGTTCCTTTTCTGATTCTAGTTCTTGCTAGAAACTCACTGGTTCCAACCGTGTACAGCCTGGTCTTAGCCAGTTTCAGGTGGAAGGGGAGGAGAAGGTGGACGAGGAAGAGAGGATCACTATTGTGGCTGTCTGCTTGTTTCTGTTCTCATTCACATTGTCCTCCTGGTTGGTTCCAATCTGGTGTAGTTGTGTATGATGGTCCTAGTTGACCAATATAAGATCTTATCCATCCATTATTGAAATTCGATTTGATTTGTTGGAAGAATATGTGCAAAATTTTCAAGGAGTTGCACATGAAAGTGTTTCTTATATTAGGAGTACATAACTGCCAATAATTAGTATAGCTGGTTTTCTCCTATCTTTCTAAACAAAAAGGAATATAATAATGAAACGATTGAACTTGGAGAATGTTTGATTCCTACTTTACAACATTTTTTAGTAGGTGTTCTTTTGGCAAGGACAGGAATTTTAATCTCAGATCCGTCTGGTTTCTTCCCTCAACCTCCACTTCACTGGAAGGCACGGCTGCACACCCTGTTCATACCATAGGGCCCCATGAATACAAGTTCCACAAGGGTAAGTTTCTAAAACCCCTGGCTGTGTGCTGGTCCTGCTGGCCCCAGGACATGGCGTGGGAAAGTGTGTGGTCTATATATGAATTTAAGTTGCACAAGGACCACACTGAAAAACCTGAACTGCTCATCCCTTATGGAGCAGCATGAATATAAGTTGCCGACACTCACCTGGTTGTACGGTGGCCCTGGGGCATGTCAAAGTGACATGGAGCGAGATGCGAGGTGTCGAACAATGGGTCGAGCTGGCGTATTGTACAATGGCCAAATTTACTTGGGCGATGATCGGAGTCGCAATCGAGTCATTTTATTTTGTTAGGTATTTTGACCTTTACTTGAGTCTAGTTTAGAGTCAAAACAAAAATGTATCTTTATTTTGTGCTATGTTATAGTTATTGCGCCTCATGAGTGGGCCTAGGTAATTGTCTTTTTGTATGGGGCAAAAGGGTCTCAGTCACATGTAATTTTTCCTATAAATAGGGAGCCCCTCCTCTTGTATCAAGCATGGAAGAATGAAATGAAAAAAAGTGCCTAGCCACATGTGTTCTCCGTGAGAGAGAATGAGCCCTGAGAGAGGGAGCCCATGAGGGGTTGGGGTGAGAGGCCCCCGGGGTGAGAGGCCCCAAGGGAGAGGAAGCGAGGTCCGAACGTGAGGTCTCACCGCTCCCAACATCTATCCCGCTGCTGTCCATCGCTGTCGCCCGCTGCCACTGCCCACCACCACAACTGCCTTAACCCCCAGACCACAGTAACCCCCCCTTGCTGTCTTCCTCCTCCTCTGTACACCCAACCCACCGTAAACCCCCCCCACCCCTTCGTCCTTCTCCTTCCACTCCCATTCTTTGCACTGACTCCATGTGAACAGAGTCCTCATCCCCCACCTCTGTCCACCCCCCCTGTAGGCTACAACATCGCCCTCTAGCTAGTTGTCACCCCACATCACTGCTGGCCACCTGCTACCCTCACACCACGAAGCCCGCCACCAGCCACCACCATGACTCCCCCCCCTGCCGTCAACCTCGTCGGTCCTACCCCCTATGCTTCCCCTTCCCCCATGCACAGCCGCCCCTGTCTCGCCTCCACCTTCTTCTCCCTTCTCTTGGTCCCCTCGAATGTGAGCAGCCCTGGATTGCATCCACACACGGCCTCCCCGGAGTCAGTGCCCTGCCTGCGTTGGTCCACTCGTTGAAGCCCGACGCAGCGACTGGTACCCGGACTGTCGGCTGCCTTGTCCTCCACCTGTGCAGTGGCCCTAGGTCCGCCGGTCTACCACCCTGTCCACTCACGGTCGCCCCTCGTTCCTCCTTCCTTTCCTTCCTCTCTCAGTGTGATCGCCATCGGTTGCACCCACCCCCACCACCACCAAACCACCAGCGTCCCGCTGTCGCTTGTCCCCAGTCACGCTGCACCACCCGCCACCTTCTCCTGTGAAGCCCCACTCAGTGCCCTTCCCTTAGCCACTACCTTCTCCTCCTTCCATTGACCCCATTCGCCTTTCCTTCTCACACATACCCCTCTCCCCGCCCTTGTCCTTTCCCTGTCCAAGGAACGGTAGCCCATCCCCCCTCCCTCTACTTCTTCCTCTTCACCTCATCTCTTCCACGCCACCACACCGCATAGGATAGGAAGTAGGGGCGCAGGAAACCCCCACTTCTTCCCCTCCCAGACCACAGCAACCCACTCACCTCTCTCTTTCTCCCCCTCTGACTTTTCCTCTCTTCTAATATTAAATGTCCATTTCTTCTCTTTTCTTAGGCCATCTTTTACCCATCCCACTGCCCCCGTAAGAACACCCATCAAGTTCCCTTTTTACATATAATATTCTCCCTCCTTCACTCTGAGCATTTAATGCTCCCCAACCTTCCCTCTTCATTTACTGTGAAATCACGTTGCCTTTCCCCCCCTTTTTCCTTTCTCCCTTCTCTCTCCCCGAGCCACATTGTTCGCATCGCCGCATAGCTTGCCCCCCAAGCCTCTCTCTGTTTGCCCACGCTTTCTTTCTCTCTCTCTCTCTCCCCCCTTATTACATGTCATTTGGGGGCTCGGATCAGACTCGGCACAGACTCACGTGTTTAAGGTCTGTCGCATTCGTTGCACTCGGCCTATCCGATCGACTCATGAGGTTGGTCACACTTGGTCTCCGTACTATATCGATCAGCTCAACGGAGGCTCGATTCAACATATATGGTCCTGCTCCCAATTGTCCCACATCACAAAGATTATAAACTGTATCTGGAAACCCCCAACACTGATCCGCCCCACCCCCCAAGAAAAAAGGAAAAGAAGGGAAAAAATAACGTGCATGATGGGCATTCATCCGCAGAGGTGCCATAATTTTGGACCAACTGAGCCCTACCTAGGTAAACATGGGAATCTTACATAAATTTGGAACGTCCAAGAACATATCATTTTCAATCTTATACTTTGGAAAAATTGTCTTGAAATCAGGAAGATTACCAATGCCTGGTTTATGAAATTTATGGGAGCTAGAGTTGCTATCTAGGTAACTTGTATCACCTCATGATGTAGAGATTGAGTTGTATTGACCCTAGGTGGCAACTTACACTTGCTAAGCCAAGTTGGATTTTAATCTCCAGATGATCCCAAGTGAAAACCACATGGGTGCAATCATTTTTGGATAGTTATCCAATCCTATGCAACCCATCTCCGTACCTTGGAAAACTGTTAGTAGTCGAGCACACCCTAGAGGGAGGTGAATAGGTGTGCCAAAAAATTATAGTGTATAAAAATTATAAATGTTTGAACACAGTGGAAATAAGAACTTAGAAATGCAAGCAACCACAAAGACACAGATTTTTATACCGGTTCGGTCTGTCCTCCTTGATAGACCTACGTCCAATCCCGCAAAGAATTTCACTAACCTTTTCCAACCAAGGTTACACCGGCTAGTTTTTCAGGGTCTTGCCCCCCAGTTGATCTTATCAGGTCTTAGTGAACCTTACAATTAGTTTCTAGGACTAGCAACCCCAATTGATCTTACCAGGTCCAGCGAACATTAAGCTAGTTTCCAAGACCAGCAACCCCAGCTGCTCTTACGGTCACAACGGACCAACAGTCACTCAAGTGACTTAATTTTTCCGGTGGTTTCGCACGGGTTAGCTTTCCAGGAGCTAGTCAACCAGCTAATTTTCACGATATCAACAGACCAACCTAGCATACTCAATGTTGGTTATCCCAGAGCAACTAATGCTATATACATTGTCAGTTAAATAGAATTAAGTTTCCACTGGTTAGTTATGCTACTTAATGAACGGATGGTGGAAATTACAACATGCAAGGAAAATAAATTAACTGATAGACAGACATAGGAGCATGATAGTAGGAATGTTGTAGGAGTACAAATTCCTCCTCTTCAATGCTTCTCGGGATGAGACTTCTGGGATGATGCTTTTAGTGCGGTGAAGTCTCCCCTTCACTTGAATGCGTAGGAAGCTTGTGCTCAGCGATCGCTTTGCTTGCAGGAAGGCGCCTGAAGATGATTGATCGTTCTGCTCAATAGAATTGTATTGAATTCTTCTTGAACTCCATGCTTCATTGTATCCATTAGATACATTTCCATCAAACGGTCGGATCCCAGTCACAACGTTCAACAGATCTGATTGGCTGCTCAGCTTCCACCTGCTTTGTGAGTGTGTGCACATCATTATCAAGGTTAGGCGAATCAGATCTTCTACTGCTAGAGATATATCTGTTTTTTTTTTTTCTTTTGTGCGACTTGCCCCTGGTTGCCGCCATCTGTATGTTCTGAAATAATACTAAAAATATTTCTTCCATAGAGGGACGTGAGATAAAGTAAACATATTCAAAATACAAGCACTAGTGTGAGTAAAATATATAAAAGTAATGCGGACTTTACACATAAAATTTTATCTCATGGTATTGGGTAGGGCACAAGAAGATTATGTAATGTATTTTATACGTCCTGAGAATGAAAAATATCCCAACGGATACTGTGCATTTAATGCGGACGTATTTGTTAAGCTGACTATTCAACGCCTTAACACGCATGTCAGATGATATACGTCTGTGATTCTACTAGAAAAAGGTGTTAATAAGATTTCAATTAATAGGTGTATAGTTTATGTTCATATGCATGGTGTTGTAGAGTTTAAGTGTTATATAGGCGCTTCACTATATAGTGTCATTTAGCACAGTCAATATATATATATATATATATATATATTTGACCAAGTCAGAAGAATAAGATATATCGTTCATTTAAATAGAAGATTAAAGTAAGGCGATGTGGTTTTGTCTCTTAGTGAGAGTAGACGAAGTGTCATCTACCAATTCCTCCAAAACCCTGGAGTCCAAAACTGGCCAAACACCTTCCAGAAATTACTTGAGTGTCCCTGGAAGACAGAGGGAGTGCCCAACCACTCACCCAGCCCAGAAACTACACAGTGCCCCTGGTCTGTCCCTAAATTACCAAAATACACTTGGATCCCGACAAGTTATCAAAATACCCCTGGGATCCAGAAATTGTCAAGACGCCCTAATATGTCTCTGGCCTCCTGTAAATCACACCTCTGCTTTCAAATCATAGGGTTTTGCTAAACTAAACACGGTCTTTGCTAAAACCCTGATTCCTTCAATAGTTGTTGTTGATATATAAGGGGGTTCATTGTGAGCCACGTAAGCGAGTATGCCCTTGACATCATAACCTATATAAGGGATTCTAGGGTTTTCTTTGACAATTAATCAAGGGTGTCCGAACGTTATGCCGATGTAAATCAACACTGACTGCGGTTAGTGGGGAAATGTCCCGCACCCGAACCTACATCGTCTGATCAAACCAAACCTACGGAATGAACCATGCATAGACTACCTAAACAGCCTTATATGTGCGTCAGTGTAGATTCCCCTTTTCTCTGAGAAGGTCGAGAAGTCTATACCCATCTCTTATTACATGAGACAAAATAATATTAAAAATTCTATGATCTAAGAGTGATCTATCGCCTATCTCATTCCGTCTAAGTCTCCACCTATCTTCTTTCGCCTGTTGTCTAATTTTTAAACTTAGACGATCTATTGTCTAACTTCCAATACTTGGCGATCCATTGCCTATTTTTATTCCATCTAACTTTTACCATTGCTGTACATAGCTAGTTTTCCCAAAAAAAATCCAGGTTTAAAGGTGTGGGACCGCTCCCGAACACCTTGCGGATGCTATTTATTTAGCATCTCTACAGCAGCCCGAGCCCGACCTCGGACCCGAATCAACTTGCTGTGACTCACGGCGACTCTAGCATAAAGCGGGGGCCACCCCCGACCACCAGCATGCGGCATTGGCTCGCTTGCAACTTAGCCACGGGGCCCACCTAGGGGCTCGTAGCAATGTGCCGCATCATGCGGCACTCAACACCGAGGCCGGGGCCACCTCCAATATGCCTCTTCCCAGCAAGCTAACACTAATGGGTCTCGACCCTTAGCCAAATTTGGGCTTCGAGGATCATTAGCCAGCCCATACGGCCCCTAATCAAAGGCAAAGAATTTTCTCGAACACCTTAAGGGCGCTTATTAATCCAACCATTCTACAACGATCCGGGCCAACCCACGGGTCGAGATCACTTGCTGCGCTATGCGGCGACTCTGCATAAGATGGGGACCACCCCCGAGATCCCAACACGCCGCGACGAGCCGCCTACTCTATGGCCACCGGGTCAACCCGGGCCATACACCAGCCTCCATGCCAAGACCGGGCTTTCACGCCCAAAACGCCTTCATTTGGGTGCTACGAGCTACCAGCCCCATCTACCATGCCACGTGCGAGCTACGGGGCCCGCTAGCAATGCCATTTGACACCCCGGTGTGTGTGGGGGCTGCCCCCGAACACCTTGTGGGCGACATCGGTATCACCCCGTTGTGGGCACCTTGGGTCAAAGCCCGCACCCCGAAAGCATGGCCGTGCTACACGGCATCAAAAGAATACCAGGACCAGCCCCTCGGGTCACGCCCCATTGCAGCAGCCCGCCCCGGGGCGAACCCACGCCAGACCCGCGCCCATGCCCCGGGGCGCGCTACCCAACGCCATCTTCATGGCCCCAGACCCTGTTCCAGAATTTGTCTCGTCCATGGTGTAGAGGTGAGCCAACTCACCAGTCCAACAGGGTGCATGAGATTCGCAGAAGCAGTGCTCGAGTACAGAGCGAGCACAAGCACCACCACGTAAAGAGCAGTCCGAGACAACCTCGTTCAATGCGCCCCAGCCAACCAGTCCAGTATCCTCCACGTGTCCAGTCTGAATCCAGTCAGAGTGGGGCCCAGAATTGTAATGAGGGGGTTTTATAGGCTTTTTCTTCCCCTCTCTCTTAGACCACAGGATGGTCCACATAATCCCCCCCGGGGGTTTAGGGTTTAGGGCCAGCCTGGTCTGCGTTAAACCCCTTCTTCCTCCCAGAAAAAAAAAAGGAAAAAAGGACCTCAAACCAGTCCGCATAAACCTTCCTAGGGGGGTTTACGCAGACCAACCTAGCCCCCCCAACCTGGCCCGCGTAAACCCATCCAAAAAACCAAAAAAAAAAGTTTTTCTAGCTCTCAACCCAGTCCGCGTTAAGGGGGGCTTTACGCGGACCAGGCTGACCCTATCACCTTGGTCCGCGTAAACCCACCACCCTGACCCTTCCCCTCACTCTATAAATTCCCCTCCTAGGAATTCCAAGGGGCACATGCAGATGCACACGCACATCCAGCAGAGGCATACAAGCAGGCATACAAGGCACGGGCATCTAGCGCACGAAGAAGGCTCTGTTGGTTGGCTTGTTCGGCTAAACACACGCCGATGGTATATCTCATCAACACCCCTCACATGGCATCTAGTCGATTTACGTAAGCCCTCTGCTACGTATGAAGCATTATGATAACGAGGCAGGCACCCTCATGCCGGGTCCACTCACGCATGATGCACGATGGAAATACCCGCATGCCAAACCCAACTGTGAGTCAGGACCGCTCGTCGACCGCTCCTACCGAGCCGATGACCGACTATCCCACCCGCTAGTCGGAGTTAGCCTGGCAAGCTCTCCGAAGACCGTCCCTGCATGATATATCCCTTACATGCGGGTTCCCTCGAGTATAATGACGTTCGGCCCGAAACTGGCGCCCGACTGCTCATCCCGAGCCGCGCCCGACTAATGCCCCCGCCAGTCAACGTCAGCATCCTTGTGTCCAGTCTAGCCCCGGTCGCTCCATAATGCCTGTAGTCCCTTCGGGGACCCTCTGTAAAACAGCAGAAGTTTGCTTTATCCTGTAACGACTCAGGGACCGCCACCTATGACGGAATTGTCCCGTGACTTGCACTTGTTGTACTTAGGCCTTTAATGCCCCTCTGTAATGCCTTTTACGACACCCTCTAGTGAAGTATACTTGGAAAACCTGATTCCTAACTTTTTCCAGCTCACCTTTAGGCCTTGCTTGCCAGCTCCTATCTTGCCCAATCCTCGAGCCCGTACCTGCCAGCTCCTTATCGAGCCAGTGTCAGTTGTTCACTCTTCGAGGCCAGTACCTGCCAACTCCTCATCGAGCCAGTGTCTGTCGCCTTCCTGTTGAGCCCATGGTTGACAGTATCGGTCGAAACCGATACGTTTCGGCCGAAACGTATCGGTTTCGGCCTTAACCGACACGAAACCGGACCTGCTCACTGTAGCAGGTCCGAAACTTAAAAAAAAATTGGTTTCGGGCGAAACCGGTATCGGTTTCGGGCGAAACCGGTATCGGTTTCGCCCGAAACTTACATGTTTCGGTCCGAAACCGTTTGGTTTCGGCCGAAACCCATGCGACGTTTCTCCCTCAGATCTGAGGGAGAAAACCTGCTGCTCTGGCCCCTGCTGCGTGCTGCCCTGCTGCTGCTGCCTTGCAGGCTGCCGCAGCTGGCCTGCTGCTGTGCGGCAATGTGCTGCGAAGAAGGAGCTGTTGTGTGATGTGTAGGCTGTGCTGGGCTGCTGCTGTGCTGGGTGAGCAATAGGAGTAGAGGTAAGAGGTTATTTTGTTGAGGTAAATTTAGGGTTTGTTTGTTTTGTTTTGTGTTATTTTGGTTGGGTTGAAAGTTTTTTTGTTGTAGGTTAATTTTTCAGTTCTGGGTTAATTTTAAACTCCGAATTATGTAAAGACTTCAAATTAAACCTTAATTACTTTCTTAAAATTAGCTTAATTGCTAATTAAGTTCTAATTAGTTCATAAAAAATGGGACTTTTGTCTAATTCGGTTTGCTTAGGCTTAATTGAAGCTTAATTAAGCTTCATTGAAGAATTAGGGCTGGGAGCATGCTGGTAATTAATTTTTATGAAGGGTAATTACGGGTTAATTGATAATTAAGCTCTAATTAGTTCATAAAAATTGGGGCTTTTGTCTAATTCGGTTTGCTTAGGCTCAAATGAAGGACAATTAAGCTTCAATTGAAGAATTTGGGGTGAGAGCATGCTGGTAATTAAATTTTATGAAGGGTGATTAAGGGTTAATTAATAATTAAGCCCTAATTAGTTCCTTAAAATTGGGGCTTTTGTCTAATTCGATTTACTTAGGCTCAATTTAAGCTCAACTAAGCTTCATTGAAGAATTTGGTGTGGGAACATGGTGGTAATTAATTTTTATGAAGGGTGATTAAGGGTTAATTGATGATTAAGCCCTAAAATTTTCATTGTACTTACAACTATTTCTCTTTGACTGTCTTAATGCATCATCATGCCTAGACGTGAACAAAGTCAGGAGCAACAAGGGCAGGATGATCTGGGGTGGGCCCACCTCTCCTTAGTTGATGCTAAGAGAAGAAAAGTTAAATGCAATTATTGTATGGCAGAATTACTAGAGGAAAGTAACATTTGGCAGGGGTAAGAGGAGAGGTGAAACAATGTGACAGATGCCCCGAGAGGTCCGAGAAGAAATGCGCCAGTGCCTTCTGGAAAAAAAAGGAGAGGATGCAACAAAGGGCTGAAGATGAGGCTGAAATTGCTGAGGAGATTTCAGGTAGAAGGGTTAGGAGGGATGATGATGAGGAAGGCACTAAGGATTCAGATCCAGAGCTGACTGAAGCAAGGGAGCGTGAACAAGCCGCTCGAAGGAAAGGAAAGGCACCCATGGGTTCAAGGACCTACTCCAATACAGCTGCACGACGTCCTGACACTAGAGCTGCCCCGCAGACAACAGGCCTCATGGACATCTATCTGCACAGAAGGCCCCATGCTACACAATCTAAAATCAAGCAAGTATTGAGAAGGGTAAAAAAATCAGCAGAAGTTGCAGGGCATGTATTTAAAAGTATCTGCAAATGGTTTTTTCATGCAGGTGTCCCTACACATGCAGCTGAAAGTGAATATTTCCAACCTATGCTAGATGCCATAGCAGATGCTGGCCCTGGCTTGAAGGCCCCATCACGTCGAGACATATACGGGCGTGGCCTTGAGGGAGAGGTTGAGGAGCTCCATGATTGGGTTGAAAGCTTCAAGCATATATGGATTGAGAGAGGATGCACCATCATGCGCGATGGCTGGACTGGTACCACGAAGAAGTCCATGATTAACTTTTTGGTCTATTACATTGAAGGTACAATATTTGTTAAATCTGTAGATGCATCAAATTATGAAAAAAATGCCAATTATTTGTTTAGTTGGATAGATAAGATGGTAGATCAAATTGGAGAGGAGAATGTTGTGCAAGTAGTGACTGATAATGAAGCCAGTTATAAGGCTACATGGAAGAAATTGATGCAGAAGCGCATGCATTTATATTGGCTCCCATGTGCAGCACATTGCCTGGATATGATGTTTGAAGACATAGAGAAGGAAAAGCATGTGAAGAAGACAATTGACAAGGTACAAAAAATCACATAGTATATTTATGGCCATCCTAGGATATTGAATATGTTCAGGGAGCATGCCAGTGGGGGGCGAGATATCATCCGTGCAGGCCCAACTAGATTTGCTTCGAATTTTATTTCTTTGGAGTCTTTACACATGTATAAGATTGATCTCAATTCTTGATACTTGATCCTTATAGATATGTAACAGTATTTGATTCAAATTTCATTTATTTGCACAGGTATAAGAATGAGCTAAAAGCTTTCATGTACCATAATGCCCTGCAGGAATACATCGACAAGGCCAATGTTGATGCTCAGATGGAATATTTGGATGTCTGCCACATCGTGGAAGATAACAAATTCTGGGGCAGGGTCTCACGGTACTTGAAAGTAGTCACACCCCTCGTGAAGGTCCTAAGAATGGTTGATGGCGATGAGAAGAATTATATGGGATACCTGTACGAGGCCATGGACCGTGCCAAATTAGAGTTGCAGGATTTCCTTCTCAGAGATTATGCAAAATGGTGGAAAATGATTGACTAGAGATGGGACAACACATTACACCACGACTTACATGCAGCTGGTGAGTGGTAAATTGTATCAAAACATTGTTAATGCCTATATGTTATTTTATATCTAACATTTAGTTAATTATACATAAATGCAGGTTATTTCCTCAACCCTCGATTTATGTACGATGGCAATACACATGTTGATGGCGAGGTGCTCCAAAGCACTTTAAAAGTCATTGATCATTTATCGAGGACACCAGAAAAGAGACTTCAGGCCGAAGTAGAGATTGGCCTTTATTGATTTTATCAATAAGAGATATAGAATTTACTTAAGTCATTTTGTTAATCTATTACTTTATCTTTGTAGATGAACTATTATAGAATGAGGACTGGGACATATTCTGACTCCCAATTGCAATATGCTGTGGGAAGAGTGAGCGTCCAGGTATACTTTATCTTTGTGCTTCTTAACCTCAATATGTATTAGTACATCATGGAGAATTGATTTTTATTTATAACTTATATTTATTTGTTTATGGTTGGTGGAACAGCTGACTGGTGGATAATGGTGAATAATAGAGATTTGGGCAGTTCTGCATTGGCTTTCATTGCAATCAGGGTGCTGAGTCAAACCACATCAGCCAGCCAATGTGAAAGAAATTGGAGCACGTTCAGCCTTATACACTCAAAGGTTCGCAATCGGCTAAAGGCTGAACGGTTATAAAAATTAGTTTACTGCCACTATAATATGAGATTGAGAATAAAAAACATGAAGTTAAGACAACAGTTGCGGGACAAACGCGTCGCAGAGGATGTAATTCCAGAAATTGATGTGGACGCTTTATTTGATGACGAGAATCCCTTGTGGTCTTGGGTGGAGACACGAGAGCAGGTTGATGAGCCCGTTTTTGATGATGATGATAGAAGATGGGCAGAGGGCATACTAGATGAAGTCATGAAGATAAGCCAAGAGATCCAGAATTCAAAAGAGCAACAAAGAGGGCCAGAGAGACTCAAGCGCACCAGAGAAGGGACCCAGCTTTGTTTGTTGATGACACTGAGCAACAGCCCGAGGTTGAGCCAGTTAGACACTCAGAATCAGATAGCAGGGCAGTCACTCCTAGAAGCATCAAGCCACCTGCATCCTTAAGAAGAAGTACATCAGTGCATGGGCTAACTGAGAGGACTAGTGCTGCTGCTCGAGAGGACCCGGTAATTGAGCAGTTGAAGCAGATTTATCTGAGGCACACGCCAAGGGGAAAAGGATTCATGTCAAGGGTGACTGAAAAAATCACACCGAAACAGAAACAAGCATCCCCAAAGGCTAAAAGATGACTGGTTTCTGATGGTGATGATGATGCTGGTGATGATGATGATGATGATCCCAGTGCAGCTGCAGGTGCTACAGGTGCTGCAGGTGCTACTATTGGCAGTGGCACTGCTGGTGGTACTTCCTCCTTCCACGCAGACACAGGCAGAGGATACATTCAGGGTGAGTGAGGATATGATTCACATAGTCAATATGGGCATCCATCAGGTTATGGAGGTGGCCAACAGGAGGCAGCCATTTATAAGTAAGTGGGGTCATGAACCAACATTCCAGTTCCATCCACATCCGTCCAATTCCTTTTCTCTTCCTCAAGTGTATATATATATATATATACACTCTAGAATCTGACCTAAATAAAAATCAAAATACATAATAAAATAAAGTGACTCCACTAGCTCGCTGAGCATCCCATGTTGTCGTCGTGAAGTCTATCGATAAACCTGGGCAAATCTGGGCCATCCATTTAAAATCGCTCCACATCATTATGGCTTTGTGTTTCCACCTTTTCTATCTCTCTGATATTGAATTTTTTTCCAGTCTTTGGTAGTTCATTCCTAGAGAAGACTGCATTTTTTATCTCTTCTCTTTCATCTACACTCTTTTCAGAGTCTAGGAGAACCTTCCGTGTGTTGTTCCTGGATTGTGTGAGTCCTCATATTGTTTCAAGATAGTTTTGATGTCTACATGAAGATGTTCGATTTGGTGTAGTGATGTTTTATTATGTATTTTGATTTTATTATGGATTTTTTTATGTCTATATGAAGAGGTTCAGTTTGGTGTAGTGATGTTTTATCGCTCTTGGTCCTAATGGATTGCCATGGGCCCAATCTTTTTATTATGTATTTTTTATGTATATATGAAGCTGTTCAATTTGGTGTAGTGATGTTTTATTATGTATTTTGGTTTTATTATGTATTTTCTATGTCTATATGAAGATGTTCAGTTTGATGTTGTGATGTTTTCTTATGTACTTTCATTATTTATTTTAATTTTATTAGTTTTGATGTCTATATGAAGAGGTTCAGTTTGGTGTAGTGATGTTTGCTACCCTTATGGTTTGCTCTGGGTCCTAATGGATTGCCATGGGCCCAATCTTGCTTTGGCACAAAGATTTAGTTACAATCTCTTGGGAACTGGTAAGGGTGTCTTTGTGAATACATTAGCCTTGCAATTTGTTTTAGTACTTGTTTCCTATCTTTTCTGCATCCTGGATTTGCAATTGTTATATGCAATTTTCCTTTCAGCTGTAATGCAAACGGATGGATTTGCACATCTGAAGAGAAGTTGCCCCTCGCTTTTGACTGAGCTCTTGGAATACGTGGCAAAGGCCAGTGAGCATTCTATTATTGCATGTGGACATCCAAGTGAGGCAGTGGACAGATGTTGATGCCAATGGGAGACATGTTAAAGAAAAGAAAAGAAAATGCGTCGATTAAGTTAATTGTAAGCTTTCTTTGGGCAGCTGATGTGAATTTGCTACTGCTACGTTGGAATATTTGAAGGTCAGTCGCCCCTTTCTTTTGACTGAGCACTAGGAATACGTGGCGAAGGTTGGGGATCATCTACTATTTTACCGCATACATCCCAATGCGGTGGGTGAGTGTAATGCCAATAGCAGTGTGTATAATGCTGTTGGATTTCCATTTATCTGTTAATTGTAGATCTTCTGTTCTTTCTTTTTTTGGCATATGATGTGATTATTCTACTGGTACATTCAGATACCAAGTTTTTTTTTTTCAAGATAAATCATCGAAAGATGATCATGTGTAAGTTTCTTGTCATAACTCAGCGTTGCAATGTAATGTATTGTCTTTTTGCCTTGCCCCACCATAATGTCTGTAAAAATGCTTGCTTTCTGTTTGCCGTGGTACTCGTGACGTCTAATTGTTCACATTGGAATAACAATTTCTACTACCCTTCGAACCTCCATTGTCCGGCCTTGATGGCACGAGCTCTTGTGCTTGATACTCTCTCTCTCTCTCTCTCTCTCTCGTGCTTGATACCTGGGAATGACAAACAAGGAACCGGTAACTCAAAATAAAAATAAGCAAACGGGGGGGTCTCGCCCAGCAATTCACCAACGCATTCTACGAATCACAGAGGAGGTGCCCAGTCTAATAACTTATGGGTGGTTCTTCCAGCCTTTTTGCTTATCTTGTCTCTCAAAATAAAAATTGAGAATAAAAATCTCATTTAAGCATGTTTTATAAGATCTCTCTATTTTTTTTAATATAATCTCATCTCATTATAATTTCTCTCGAAATAAAAAAAGTCTAGACATTTTTTTAAGTAAAATTCACGACTTCGCGCACGTCCCCCCCCTCCCTCCTCTTTTCACCCAAGAGACAGAAGATGCCTTCCTCCCTCCCCCACCCCAGCTTCATCTCTGCCACCGCGGCGGTGGGGGCATAGTTGGAGAAGGTCGCAGCCCTCGATCCCGAAGTTGCACAGCTCCTAAGGAGCCGTGCCGACGTCGAAGGCCATTCTCCTCGTGAGTACGGAGGGGTGGCCGCTGGAATCTATGGCGACATGTTCGACATGGTGCAGAAGGCGGTCACGCCCGCTGGCAGAGAAGGTGGTTGTGCAGTGCGACGGCCTGCCGCTCGCCCTACTCATCTTTGAGGTAGTTGAATGCTATGTCGCCGTAGGACTTGATCTTCCAGTGCCGCAACCCGAAGGTCGTCGATGAGCTCCCGCAAGGCGCTCTCAGCCAGCTGCAAGTTGGCCGCCTTCATGCCGCAGGAGGACTCCCACAGCAGCAGCACCACCTTCCGGAAGAACCTCTTGATGGCACGGCTGAAGCGGAGGGGGATGAGGGGCGATGCGCTCAGACTGCCTCACGGCAGAGCGGATGGTCTCCGGCGTGAAAACTTTCTTGAGGCCCTCCGGCACCAGGGATGTGGCTGCCCTCCCCCGTGCCAGAGCAACCCAATCCCCCCTCCCACTGTCAATTTAAAAAATTAAGTTAAAAATTGACATAACTTTATAAGTAGAAAGAGCCTTCTGAAAGAAAAGAGCTCTCAAACACCCCTATTAACAGCTTAAAAAACGAACCAAAAAGAAAAGAAATTTAACAGGAGCAAATGACTTACACAGGGTGTTTGGAAATAATTTTTTTTAAGTTATTTCTATCTAAAGAATTGTGTTGTGTCAATTTTTGATTTAAATTTTAAAATTGATGAAAGTTGACACTTACTGTTTGGCACCGGGTCATAATTTTTAAAATTTGTGTAGACCTGTTTGGCAGATAACTCTATATAATTTAAATCAGATTAAAGTAATAATTCAATAGAGATTGTTATCATTCATAAAAAATAAAAATAACTATAATATGAGATTTCGAACATGATGTTTAAAAAAATTATAATCATCAACATCAGTGTCTCTTGTTCACATAATCCTTCCACATTTCCAATGCAATTCTATTCCGAAGTTGTTTACTAAGATGACGTTGTGTATTTTATGTTGTCAAACTCTGTTGTTCTTCAAATCTGATTCTTTTTTGACGTCTTCGTTCTACTTCTATATCAATATCTGCACCATGTTTGGCAGATAACTCTATATAATTTAAATCAGTTTAAAGTAACAATTCAATAGAGATTGTTATCGTTCATAAAAAATAAAAATAACTATAACATGAGATTTCGAACATGATGTTTAAAAAATTATGATCATCAACATCAGTGTCTCTTGTTCACATAATCCTCTCACATTTCTAATGCAATTCTATTCCGAAGTTGTTTACCAAGATGACGTTGTGTATTTTGTACTGTCAAACTATATTGTTCTTCAAATCTGATTCTTTCTTGACGTCTTCGTTCTACTTCTCTATCAATATCTGCACCATGTTCTCTTTCAATTTACATCCAAGTTTCATCTTTTCCTCCTTTATAATCACGAATAAAATTATGCAAGGTACATGTAGTAATAACTATCTTAGTTTGTACACCGAGAGGATATTCCAACGGTTGGCGAAAAATGTGAAATCTTTCTTTTAACACCCTGAACATGCGTTCAATAACATTTCGTAGTGAAGCATGTCGCAAATTGAATAACTCTTTTGGGTTCTTTGGAGCGGAGTGATGTGGATCAAATTCCTTCAAATGATATCTTACTCCTCGATATGGCGCTATAAATTGTGGTGTATTTACATAACCTGCATCAACGAGATAATATTTACCTATTCATGAAAATAAATGTCACTATATATATAAATAAATATAATTTAAGTGAAAATATTTACCTTCTGACACATAAAATCCCGATGTTATAGCACCTTCTAAAACAGTAGCATCAGCAGCAGAACCTTCGTACCCAGCATTAACAAAAAGAAAATGCATATCAAATGAGCATACGGCCATAACTTTTTGAGATGTTTATCCCTTTCGATTACGATAACATATTCTATCATCGGCTGGAATCTCAGCTAATATATGCGTTCCATCTATAGCTCCAATACAATCCTACAGCAACATAATTACAAAATTACTATGAAGAATGCTTAAATTAACATTAATCACTAAAAGTATTACCTTAAAAAATCAAAAATGTTATCTATCAAAGATGTATTGCGGAGTCTCAGCTGGAGGAAGAGAAATGTACTTCGGTGCTAAACTGACGAGAGCATCAATTACTTTATTAAATCGACGACTTATTGTTTCACCTGAATGCTGAAATCTATCTTGACCAGATCGGTTACTTGCACCTTTTACCAAAATGTAAATACACATTATTACCATATCCTCTGTGTCAACTCTGGTACTCTCTTTTAACTGATGTAAATATTTTATCTTATTGCACAATAACGAAAAGAAATATTGATTCATATGACATGTCTCACAGAATTGAATTTCAGCCCATTCCAATAACTCTTGCATATATGCTCTGCCAGTAAGAATTGATGTTCTTATGTGCTTCCACGAATTACCCATTTGCTGATCATAAGTAATCTTCACTAATGTCAATATAGTAAGAAAAAATTGACGACGACGTGTTATAAATCTTTCTTCTTCCTCACTAACATCATCATATTTTTCGACTATGTCCATCTATCTGTAATTAGAGAACCAAATTTAAAGAATGCTAATATCACATTCATCACATCTTAAAATCATAACGCAATTAATCAATCAACTCTTACAAAATGAGAACATGTTATATTCAAAGACAATAATCTATAATAAACAAAACATGTAATAATGTATAAAAAAACTAAGAAGATAAACTTTTCCTATATTTCTTATACAAATCCGATTAATTATCCCCAAGATGTAACTTCAACTATTCTAAACGAGTTGCATCATCAAATTTCAAGAATATAAGATAAACATTGTCTCTCCTAATCAAATCAGCTGCTCTAGTTTTCTCAGAAATAGTGAGATTCATTGTCATGATTAATTCCACACAGTTCTGAATCATTTCATAGGAAGAAAGCATTGATGACTTTCTGAACTCTTGAGTTGCCTCCACCATTGCTGCAGCTAAAGTGTTGGGTCTTTCGACCTCCTTCTTTTTGACTTTTCAATTGAGACAGCAAATTCTTTACCGAGACTACGTTTGTCAGTACTCCTCATGACGCAAACTATGACTAGCCTAATAAAACAAAAGTAAATACATGTAATAAAACATGTATTTTACACACAATACATACTCAATACACACATATACGACGCCGAGTCTTCAAACGAGTCTTCGAGCTACAAGCTCGGTGCGGTCGGGGTGGTGCGGCGTCGGCTCCGAGTAGTGGGCCCGGTGTCCCCACCACCTCACAAGCTTAAAATCAGGACTATGCTGAACTATCTTCATCTTTTGTCAAATCAACATGTGTTTCATGAGGAGATGTCATGTATGGATCGGCAGCTTCAGATGTTTCTGTACGTGGAAGTGTATTTTGTTGCCTACTTCCATCTGCTTTAGTACTTATAATTTTAAAAAATAATTATATATATATATAATACAATTATAATATTTATATTTAATAAATAAAAGGGAGAGAAATAATACCATCAAATATTTCATACCACTCATTATATAGTGGTATAGTGACTCGTCTCCATGCCCTTGCTTCAGGATGTTTATGAAATATACCAAAATAATTATTAAATCTCTCTCAACTTATATATAAAATAAAATATTTTATCATAGAATTAAATTAGTACCTGAATATAAGCATCCCAGGCTTCATCAGTAGCAACAAATGTATTCAATACTAGGTTGAAACCAAAGTCATTTGCATTTAGTATATTATTTATTATAATACAATCATTCTTCATCACGTGGACTCCAGCTTTCGATTGTTTTGTAGTAGCATTCAGTCCAAACCTATTATTAAATTCTGATCGCATTACTTCCAACTCAATGATATTCTACTAACATTTTAGTTAGATAAGCTGAACGAGTTTCATCCCACCTCAACCTTTCATTAGGAGCATTTGCCGAAGATACTTGTGTTTCAAACACCATAGCTGTCATGTGTTAAAATATATAATAATAAAATAATAATTCAACAAAATATAAAACTAGTTGACTTTTTTCATGAATTTTTCTTATGGTCATAAAAACCAGATAACAATCTCTATCATTCTTGAACTTGTATGACTCCTTTTTTTATTACATTATAGAAACTTATATGGATTTGTTCACTCACTCAGGAAATCTAATCCACCATTCACAATCATAAAATAAACAAATATTGTAACTTAATTATCAAATATAACAAAACATGCATGAATTACTTTCATATGCCTCTGTTCTCCACGTAAAATAAACTCAATTTAGATTAAAAAAAATACAAATACCAAAGTTTGTTCTCATATATGCATAGGAGAGGGAGGGCGGAGGGCAGGTGTGTGTGTGCGATATGAGGGTGCGGTGCGTGTGTGCATGCAGGTGCGCAGCGCTTCTACGGCAGAGGAGAGGGAGGGTGGAGGGCGGTGCAGGGCCGCCGGCAGAGGTGCAGGGCCGCCTGCAGAGGTGAGGGAACGCGGTGCAGGGCTGCCCACGGAAGAGGAGAGGGAGGGCGGAGGGCAGTGCAGGTCACCTGGTAGAGGAGAGGGAGGGCGGTGCAGGGCCGACGCGTCGGAAGAGAGGAGGGGGGGCAGTGCAGAGCCCTCGCCGGAAGAGGAGAGGGGCAGGCCGGCGGGGCTGTGCGTCGGGGAGGGGTGCAGGGACGAGGGGTGCAGATCGGCGAGGCTGTGCGGCGGGGAGGGGTGCAGGCGGGGAGGGGTGCAGCAGGCGGGGCTGTGCGGGGAGGTGTGCAGCAGGCGGGTGTTGACATCCGTTTTTAGCCCGCAAGTTGTGTTATTTCTCTTATTCATCAATTTTGATGCCCCGAATTACCCATTGTTTTGGAGCGTTCCTTGGATGGATTTCGAGCCCATTTTATTGTTCCCTAGCCTTTGAGTCTTGGACATCATTATTTCATAGAGTCCTGGAGCCTATTCTATCACCTTCCGGCTTTCCAAGTCAACTTACGGCCCATTTAGGTCGACTTCCCTCAAGCATTCGGCCCCTTTCGCTGTGCAGTCTTGAAAAGTGGTCCTTTTTCATCCCCTTCCTGTTCTCTATTGAAAATGTACCCTTCAGCAAAGTTGTTCCATTTTTAAAACCCTACATTTTCTTCTTCTACAACATTCTCCAGTTCTACACCGTTTCAATTCCCAATATTTTTCTCTGTTCTCACCCCATTTTCTCCCTCTTCGGATCGTCTTTTCATCTTGCTCTCTTCATGAAAGTTATTCATCTTTCAGCTATCTGCAATTTCTTCTTCTACCACTTTTGCTGATTCTGTACCGTTTGAGAGATACGATCCAATTTCTAAAGTTACGCGAAATCTGCCCAAACGGTCGGTCGACCGACCGTTTAGTCCTTAATGGTCGGTCTACCGACCGTTAAGCCAATAAGAGTCCAGCCTGTTCTGGACTCTATCTCCATAAACCTGCGCGACGGGCCTATCTTGCGGCGGCCATAACTTTTGGAATACAACTCCGAATTGACTCCCGTTTGTTGCTATCTCTTGCCCTTTGTATTATCTTGAATTCTATCCATAGAAATCAAATTTTCATGACCTATATCTCCTGGAATCTTGGCCGCAATATCAGATTTTATGCATTTTTGACCAACAAAAGTTCTGTCAGATTAGGCTCCGGGCCCTTCTTGCGGCAAGAATATCTTCCAGATCCTTCCACCAAAAAGAGTCTCGTTTTCTCCTATGTCTTATCTTGACTATTATATTGAGATTAATCCAGAGATCTCGAGATTTGGTGCTCTATCTTCTGGAATCGTGGGGGAAAGTTAGGGTTTCCAGCAGATTTCTATATAAACTTGCCCATATTTTCTGTGCGACGGGGGCGCATTTTGGAGGCGACGGCGAAGCCATGCCGGATTTTCTACTCAACCCTTGGACCCTAGACTGAAGAGGGAAGTATTGTCTTTCCATTGGTTCTATATTTGCTCGATTTCATCATCGTTTGTCCACTCAACTTCACCCTTACTTTTGGCAAATCATCACAGTTTGCTGATTTCTGCTACAAAGTCCACGACGGAGGCATGTTCATCAACCCGGGGCAGAGTCATGCTTCATCCGTTTTGTCCTCCTTCGACTCCATTTTGAAGAGGGGAGTATTAGCTTCGTTTTCATTATATGTTTTCCTTATTTATCATATCTTTTCCCTCTCTTCCAAGCCCCAACTTTTGAGGTTTCACCACACTGTTCTACACTTTGCTGAAACTCAGATTTCTTGCGACGGGGGCATATTTGTGTTGCCGATGCGAGGCCGTGGGGCACTCTTGATCCGTCCTTTCAACTCCAGGCTCTAGAGGGAAGTATAATCTTTGTGTTCCTTGGTTTTTGGCTCATTATCTTGTCATCTTCATGTATATTTTTGTCCATGAGTTTTACATTTTTATTCTGTTTTTATACTTAGTCATTTTTGTTTCGCAGGAAAGCATGGAAAGTGAGGCACTTACCTTCTAGCCGGCTGGAAGGCGAGGAGAGGTAATCCACAAATCCCCGCATCTTGATATTGAGCGCGATCATCCTCTTTTTCCAAGGTACACAACGTGTATAGTATTTCATATCCTTTGGCGTCGTTATTCCTTGGTGGCGATCACGGTATTCTTCTACATCCTTTATCGCCTTTTTATTGATTGTATGATTATGCTAACATGTTCACATAGTCACATATTCATGCTAGTCACTTGATTGGTGAACTTATGCCTTCTACTCATGTGATTTGTGGGGTCGGCACGTATATACGCATACACATTTTTCACATCTACACCCTTTTTTGGCGATCACGGTGGGACCTCTAGTGTCCATCACTTTGCTCATGCTTTGCTACGATTTTGGTGTGTATATCCATATTTAGATAGCATTTCATGCTCATATTGTTCACTTTATTTGCACCCATATTGTTATGTTCACATATGTTCATTATATCTTGATTTGTTAGATTTAGGCTAGAAATTGCATACACTCCGGTGCACATAGGGTCATGCATTGCATATACTAGTTGCATTTCCTATCTTGGTAAGTGATCCTCTCGCCTCTATATTCCTTGGAGTCGACTAGGTGATCTTATCCGGGACCTCCATAAGTCCCCGTGAGCCGTGGATTCCCACACGAACACCGGGCCGATTGTACCTTTCCACCGCTTAGGCTTACATTTGCATAAGTGTGAGGGAGTTAACCTTAGTCAACCCAAAGTTTGGACTTTATTCTCATAGGATTTCGATCTTGAGGGAATTATTATTAATTCAAATCATTAAAATGTCTATTAAAACCCCTAAAATATTTTCCATCATATCAACTTGTATGACTTGGGTGAAAACTCTCACATCGTTTGTGTTGTTTGGGCTTGTCCAAGCCCATTAGTGATTTTTGTGTTGCATTCTTTCATCATCCACATGTTTTGTTGTTGTTAGGCCCACTTAAATCAGTCTATTTGTGTGTCTATTGTCTAGTCCATTGTCCCGTGGTCCGTTGTCCATTGGTCTTTGCATTAGTGGGTCAGTCCCCTCTTGTCCTCAAGTCCATTAAGCCATTACTTCTCCACCTATATTGTCCTTGATATCCTTGTATTAAGTCTCCATTTGCCCTCATGGAGCATCATTCCAACCCCTTGTATCATCCTCTTCCACAATCTTCTTCCTAGCCCCGCGTGGAATCCTCTTCCCACGTGGGCCCATCTTCTCGTGACCCTTCCAACCCACAAGCAAATCTCATGGCCCACTTATCACCTCTTGTTTGCCAAATGGACCCGATCCAGGCCCAAAAACTCACTGCTAGTCATCTTAATGGGCCTCATTCTCATAACGGGCCTTATTCATCTAATGTGCCTCATTCCTTTAATGGGCCATATTCCTCGAGTGGCCCATCTTCCTTTAATGGGTCCCATCCTCTTAGTAGGCCTTATTCCTTCAATGGGCCTCATCCTTCTAATGGGCCCCCCTCTTCTTCACTTAATGGGCCCTCTTCTACTTTGAATGGGCCCCCTTCCTTTAACGGGCCTTCTTATTCCCTTAATGGGCCTACCTCTCTTAATAAGTCCGCTCCTTCTACCCATGTTGCTGCTGGCCCAATGGGTCCTCATTCTTATGATCATGATCCTTCCCGGCCCATGCATCCTCCTATTCCTAGAATGAGCTTTTCTTCTTCTCAGTCTGGATCCCCTTATCTGACCCAATACCACAATCCCGGTCCAAATCCACATTCTCTTACTCAGGCTGGCTTGCATCCTTCTCAGTCTCTCCCCATCGAGGAGATGATCGCTCAAACCCAACGCCAGCTTGATGAACTTCAACGTCGAATCGATCCTCAAACTTCTTTGAGTGTCCCGTTTGCATTCCAAGGTCTTCAGCTTCCACCGCGTTCACAAATTCCTGCTTATCGCCGCTATGGTGGAGTTAGTAACCCCTATGTGCACTTGAAGGAGTTCATTTATGAGTCGGCCCAATTCCGACATGACCAACGTTTGATGGCCTATTTATTCGGTTTGTCGTTGGAAGGCTCGGCTCGGGATTAGTTCTTTTCTCTTCCGCAAGAGCAAGTTGTGGATTTTCGAGTCGTTCAAGAGAAATTTCTTCAGCAATATCAAGACTAGGTTGGGCCCAAGTATTCTGTAGTTGATCTGGCCCATGAGAAGATGAAGCCCGATGAGAAGTTCTCTACCTTCGCTGACCGCTGGCGTCACCTGGCCGCACAAGTCCCAGGGCATATTCCGGAGGGAGAACAAATCAAGATGATCATTTCTAATACAACGCCCGAGTACCGCTTTATCTTAGCCTTGAATAATATCACTTCCTGGCAACAGCCGAGCCCGCTTTATCTTAGCCTTTGAGCCTTGGAGATTATTATTTCATAGAGCCCTGGAGCCTATTCTATCACCTTTCGGCTTTCCAAGTTAACTTACGGCCCATTTAGGTCGACTTCCCTCAAGCATTCGGCCCCTTTCGCTGTGCAGTCTTAAAAAGTGGTCCTTTTTCATCCCCTTCCCATTCTCTATTGAAAATGGGCCCTTCAGCAAAGTTGTTCTATTTTTAAAGCCCTACATTTTCTTCTTCTACACCATTATCCAGTTCTACACCGTTTTTAATTCTCAGTATTTTTCTCTGTTCTCACCCCATTTTCTCCCTCTTCGGATCGTCTTTTCATCTTGCTCTCTTCATGAAAGTTGTTCATCTTTCAGCTATCTACAATTTCTTCTTCTACCACTTTTCCTGATTCTACACCGTTTGAGAGATACGATCCAATTTCTAAAGTCACACAAAATCTGCCCAAACGGTCGGTCGACCGACCGTTTAGTCCTTAATGGTCGGTCTACTGACCGTTAAGCCAATAAGAGTCCAGCCTGTGCCGGACTCTCTCCATACACCTGCGCGACGGGCCTATCTTGCGGTGGCCATAACTTTTGGAATACAACTCCGAATTGACTCTCGTTTGTTGCTATCTCTTGCCCTTTGTATTATCTTGAATTCTATCCATAGAAATCAAATTTTCATGACCTATATCTCATGGAATCTTGGCCGCAATATTAGATTTTATGCATTTTTGACCAACAAAAGTTCTGTCAGATTAGGCTCCGGGCCCTTCTTGCGGTAAGAATATCTTCCAGATCCTTCCACCAAAAAGAGTCTCGTTTTCTCCTATGTCTTATCTTGACTATTATCTCGAGATTAATCCAAAGATCTCGAGATTTGGTGCTCCATCTTCTGGAATCGTGGGGGAAAGTTAGGGTTTCCAACAGATTTCTATATAAACCTGCCCATATTTTCTGTGCGACGGGGGCGCATTTGGAGGCGACGGCGAAGACATGCTGGATTTTCTACTCAACCCATGGACCCTAGACTGAAGAGGGAAGTATTGTCTTTCCATTGGTTCTATATTTGCTCGATTTCATCATCGTTTGTCCACTCAACTTCACCCTTACTTTTGGCAAATCATCACAGTTTGCTGATTTCTGCTACAAAGTCCACGACGGAGGCATGTTTATCAACCCGGGGCGGAGTCATGCTTCATCCGTTTTATCCTCCTTCGACTCCATTTTGAAGAGGGGAGTATTAGCTTCACGTTGATTATATGTTTTCCTTATTTCTCATATCTTTTCCCCCTCTTCCAACCCCAACTTTTGAGGTTTCACCACACTGTTCTGCACTTCGCTGAAACTCGGATTTCTTGCGACGGGGGCATGTTTGTGTCGCCGATGCGAGGCCGTGAGGCACTCTTGATCCATCCTTTCAACTCCAGGCTCTATAAGGAAGTATAATCTTTGTGTTCCTTGGTGTTGGGCACATTATCTTGTCATCTTCATGCATATTTTTGTCCATGAGTTTTGTATTTTTATTCTATTTTTATACTTAATAGTCATTTTTTCTCCCATGTTCTGCACCCCATTGTTTTCTTATGTTTTCCACCCCGTTTTTCACTGATGTCTTCCCCGTTTTAAACCCTACTTTTTGCCCTAGTTTCACCACAATACTCCCACCTTTCCATAGCATCCACTCTTTCCCTTTTTGGTGTTCTATTTTGTGAGATATTCATCATTCTTTGAGTCTATTTTGTATTCTGTTCTGCATTTTCTGCACAGTCCGCATTTTTCGCCAAATCTCCGGTGTCATAACTTTCTGTCCCGACCTCATTTTGGAGTGATTCGTGTTCCTACTTGTTCACAACACTCAAGTCTTCTGTCATCTCAAATTTATCCCCATTTGGACATCGTTTGCCCTACTGTTTGCATCAGTCTTTGCACCCACTTTACACTGTTTGCACAGTTTTTCTTGTGACATGAACTTTTGCACCTTGTTTATCTATGTTCGTCATGGCATTTTAAATCAATCTCTTCATGTTAATCTCATCACAATATACACACCTATTATTTGCACCCTTCCATAGGGGTTAAAAACCCTCCCCCGGTAAGTTTGCCCTCAATCTTTTATACTACTTTATACACTTGGGCAGATTTCTACACTTAGCATTTTCTGATGGATTTTTCCTCTTGTTTTGTATTTGTTTCGCAAGAAAGCATGGAAAGTGAGGCCCTTACCTTCTAGCCGACTGAAAGGCGAGGAGAGGTAATCCACAAATCCCCACATCTTGATATTGAGCGCGATCATCCTCTTTTTCCAAAGTACACAACGTGCATAATTTTTCATATCTTTTGGCGTTGTTATTCCTTGGTGGCGATCACGGTATTCTTCTACATCCTTTGTCGCCTTTTTATTGATTGTATGATTATGCTAACATATTCACATAGTCACATATTCATGCTATTCACTTGATTGGTGAACTTATGCCTTCATGCTTACTCATGTGATTTGTGGGGTCGGCACGTATATACACATACACATTTTTCACATCTACAGCGGGGAGGGGTGCAGGTCGGCGGGGCTGTGCGGCGGGGAGGGGTGCAGCAGGCGAGGGGCTGTGTGGTAGAGAGGGGTGCAGCAGCAGGCGAGGAGGGTTTGCATACCTTGATCCGAGAGGACGATACCACGAGTGAAGGAGACGCCGCCTGCAGAGGTGACGAAGAGATCGGAGGGAGACGATGAGATGAGGTGAGGAGGATGCAGCAAGATGAGGTGCGCGAGGGATATGTCCCGACGAGCGTCTTTAAAGAAAAAAATTACTCTCCGGTTGTTGTTTTTAAAAGAGATTTTAGTAGAGGTAGATTCTTATCTAAAAATTAGGGAAGTAACCATTAAACGTGATTAGTGGGTTTTGTATTCTTATTTTTAAAATTAAGAGAAAAAAGAGAAAAAAATGTTCCCAAACACCCTGTTACGGTTCTTCTCAATATTTAACAGAAACTGAATCAATCAGAACCTTTCGTTCTGCACCACCCTTTTTGAAAACTGCTCGCTGCCTACTTCGACGAGTCCTCATCCTATATGATGATTAATAGAACGGTGAACTCTACAATGTCATGCTCAAGATGATTTACACCCTCTTATTTTTCTTCGAGTCCTCATCATATATTTGACAATAGAATTTTTAGAAGGGTATATCCGTAGAAAACCCAATATTTCATTTAAAATTTAGTTAGACCTTGACTAATAGCTTGATTAATACGTGTAGATATCCGTACGCCATTTGCCAACAAAGTGTTAGGTCAGTTGGGACACCTAAAGGTGGGAAGAGAGGAAACGGACAAAGAGCTACGAAACCAAACTCTTAAAAAAAAAATTTATTAGATTTGCCAGAACATCTTAAGAGTTCATGTGTAGTAATTTACAAACTGGGATACAGTTTTTGATAGTATATTTTTTAGTTTGAAGATTGAAATTACCTCAAAAGAAAAAAGTGTTCCCTGAGGCGCTGTCAGTTCATCTTTGAAAAGTCTCCTTTTCGACGAGAGAGGCGACATACCTGGGAATGACAAACAAGGAACCGGTAACTCAAAATAAAAATAAGCAAACGGGGGGTCTCGCCCAGCAATTCACCAACGCATTCTACGCATCGATGCCCAGTCTGTCTAATAACTTATGGGTGGTTCCAGCCTTTTTACTTATCTTGTCCCTCAAAATAAAAATTGAGAATAAAAATCTCATTTAAGCACGTTTGATAAGATCTCTCTAATTTTTTTTTCGATATAATCTCATCTCATTATAATCTCTCTCGAAATAAAAATAAATCTTGACATTTTTTAAGTAAAATTCACGCCATTAACAGCTTAAAAATTAAAAACACCCCATTAACAGCTTAAAAAACGAACCAAGAAGAAAAGAAATTTAACAGAAGCAAATGGCTTACGGTTCTTCTCAATATTTAACATAAACTGAATCAATCAGAACCTTTCGTTCTGCACCACCCTTTTTGAAAACTGCTCGCTGCCTACTTCGACGAGTCCTCATCCTATATGATGATTAATAGATCGGTGAATTCTACAATGTCATGCTCAAGATGATTTACACCCTCTTATTTTTCATCGAGGATCTTGATTATCTTACGAGCCATGTGCCTGGAAGAACATGAATACAAACGTAAAGATCACCGATCTGGCAGCAAAATGCAGGCTCCACTGATGATAACTACAGCAGAATTAACCGCGGAACCGAGGGAGCCGTGTTCACCCTAGCGGTTAAAACGATTTTCTACCAATGCTCGCTGGGTCCGCCATCGGCCGCGACCACCTTCCTCGTAATGTACTGGGGCTTCGGCTGTGCGAGGGCCGGCCTTTCCATCCCATCTTCATCTCTTCTTTCACCCTTACACGTTGGGTTTCTTCTCGGATACGAGCAGCCAGATGATGCATATTGTGCAGAAATAGCAGGATTCCTGATGATCTTTTGCTGGTCATGGAGCTGTGTCGCTGCCGACGTTTCGCTGTTATACCGCAACATCGAACCAACAACTTTACCAGGCTTAGCTGCTCCACCTACCACATGGAATAAATGGCCAGATAGTATAGCATGAAAAGTCAGCAAGCACATACTAATATATAGCCACATCATGCTCCTAGGAATTCAGTGGCATCCGACTGAAAGCTGGTGAAAACAGTATGTTTAGCATCCTGCGAATTCTGATGCTCAAAAAAACTAAAAACCACCAACTGAAGGAGGGAGATGGAAAGGAATCCATATTAGCTGCTGTCGCCGGTGGCAGAGGACAGCTGCGGCAAAGGCAGCGGAAATGACCTAGGCTGCTGCGGCAGCGGTCGCCGGTGGCGAGGACGGCTGCAGCATTTGCGCGAGGGGGGCAGGCTGCTGCTAGGGGTGTTCATGATTCAGTTTGGTTCGGTTTGGGAGCTTTTTTTCCAAACCAAATCGAACTAAACTAAACCTCAAACCAAACGGAATCAAATCAAACAAATTCGGTTTGATTCGAACCAAATTTTTTTTATCTTATTATAATATATATATATATGAGTTTAATAAATTATATATATAATTAAAATAAAAAAAATAAAAAAACTTATATTTTGTATGTTTATACATCTATGTAATCATATTTTTTAAATATTTTAATATATTTATGATATATAATATTAATAAATATAAATAATAAATTCGATTTATTCGGTTTGGTTCGGTTTCACACGTTATGAAACCAAACCGAACCGAAGTTCGGTTCGGTTCGGTTTGGTTCGGTTTGAACCGAATTATGAACATCCCTAGCTGCTGCTGCTGTGGTCGCCGGCGGTGGAGGACAGCCGTTGTGGCAAGGATGGCAGTACCGGTTTCAGTTTCAGTCGAAACCGGCAGAAACTTGTTCAAAGCATTCAAAAAAATCAGAAAAATATAGAAAATTTTGAAAAAAAATCAGAAAAAATATTTAAAAATAAAAAATCTAATAAAACCAATGGACATGTATTTGAGTGTGAATAAATTAGATTAAGTGCTAGAAGTAGATATTGGACATGTTAAACTAATATTCTTGAGTACATATTAAGCATGAAGTAGATTCAAACAGAACAATAAATATTACAAACACAGTAAATGTTACAGAAATTAAATGATCCTTACCCAAATGATGATGCACTAATATGGATAATAGCTAAAAAAATCTTCTCCCTCATCGTCTATCTTCTGACGTTGATATCCATAAAAAGGTTGCATATATTCTGTATATTCACTGTAACCAAACAATGATGCAGCCAAGTCATGCATCCCTCTTTGGATCCCTCTTGAGTATAAGGTTGTTGGCTTAATAGGAATCTAGAATCAACATAAGAAGCAGAACCTTGAGGATGAGAAGAGGATGCTGACCCATAACTATTACTGACTGGAACTAGATAGTCCGGATGGAATTGAAATTCTGGTTGATGGCCTCACCCATATATGTCTGCTTCGTGTTGGCCACCTCCATAACTCGACGGATGTCCATATTGGCTCTGCGAATCGTATTCTCCTTCACTATGACTATATCCTCTACCTGTGTCAGTGTGGAAGGAGGAAGCAGGTGCATACATACCACCACCAGTAGTAGCAGCAGCAGCTGCACTGGGATCATCACTTCGTGCATCATTATCATCATCAGAACCATAAGAAATCAATCGCCTTTTAACCTTTGGGGATGTTTTTTTTTCTTTTGGTGTAACTTTTTTCTTCATCTTTGAAAGTAATCATTTCCCCCTTAGCATGTGTCTCACATAAACTTACTTCAACTGCTCAATTGTCAGGTCCTCTCGAGCAGCGGCACTAGCCCTCTCAAACATCCCATGCACTGATGTACTTCTTCTTAAGGATGGAGGTGGCTTGACCATTCTAAGAGTGACTGGCCTGCTGTCTGATTCTGAGTATCTACCTGGCTCAATCTCAGGTTGCTGCTCAGTGCCATCAACAAACAAAGCTGAGTCCTCTCTCTGGTGTGCACGAGTCACTCTTGACCTCTTGGCTGATCCTCTGAATTTTAGATCCCTTGGCTCATCTTCATCCAATATGCCCTCGGCCCATGTTCTGTCATCAACATAAAAAACGGGCTCATCAACCTGCTCTCGTACCTCAACCCAAGACCATCATCAAATAATGTGTCCACATCAATTTCTGGAGTTGTATCCTCTACGACGCGTTTGTCCCTCAGTTGTTGTCTCAGCTTCATGTTATTTATTCTCAACCTCATATTGTAGTGGCAATAAACTAATTTTTCTAGCCGTTCAGCCTTTAGCCGATTGCGAATCTTTGAGTGTATAAGTGCTCCAATTCCTTTCACATTGACTTGTTGATGTTATTTGACTAAGCACCCTAATTGTAATGTAAGCCAATACATTAGTGCCCAAATCTCTATTGTTCACCATTATCACCAGTCAGTTGTTCCACCAACCATAAATAAATAAATGAAGATCAATTCTTCATGATGTACTAATATATATTGACTCAATTTAAGCACAAACATTTAGCATACCTGGGCTCACTCTTCCTCGTATTACAATTGTGAGTCATAATACGTCCCAGTCCTCAATCTATAATTGTCCATCAATAAGGATAAAATAACAATTAACATAAGTAATTAAGTATGTTTTCCTCTTATGTATAAAATCAATAAAGGCCAACTTGTAGCTCGACCTGAAACCTATTTTCTGGTGTCCTCGATAAACGACCAATGACTTTTAAGGTGCCTTGAAGCACCTCGCTATCAACGTTCGCATTGGCATTGTACATAAATCGAGGGTTGAAGAAATAACTTGCATTTGTGTATAATTAACTAAATATAAGATGTAAATTAACCTAAAAAATAATTAACTTTATAATCAATTAATCACTCACCAGCTGCATGCAATTCATGGTATAATGTGTTGTCCCATCTATTGTCAACAATTTTCCACCAGTTTGCATACTCTTTGGGAAGGAATTTCTGCAACTCTAATTTAGCACAGTCCATGACCTCGTATAGATATCCCATGTCATTCTTCTCATCGCCATCCATCATTCTTAGGACCTTCACGAGAGGTGTGACAACTTTCATATAACGTAAGACCTTGTTCCAAAATCTGTTGTATTCCACGATGTGGCACACATCCAAATAATCCATCTGAGCATCAACATTGGATTTGTCTATATAATCCCGCATGGAATTGTGGTACATGAAAGACTTGAGCTCATTCTTATACTTGTGCAAGGACTCCAAAGAAATGAAATTCGATACAAATCTTGTTGGCCCTGCACGGATGATATCTCGGCCCTCACTTGCATGCTCTCTGAATATGTTCAAGATCTTAGGATGACCATAAATGTACTGAGTGATTTTTTGTGCCCTTTCAATTATTTTCTTTCTCAATATTTTCAAGTATCAAATCCAGACAATGTGATCCACATGGGAGCCAATATAAATGTATGCGCTTCTGCATCAACTTCTTCCTTGCAGCCTTATAACTGGCTTCATTATCGGTGACTATTTGGACAACATGTTCCTCTCCAATTTGTTCTACCATGTCATCCATCAAATGAAACAAATAATTTACATTCTTTTCATAATTTGATGCAGCTACTAATTTAACAAATATTGTACCTTCGATGCAATAAACCAGAAAGTTGATCATGGACTTCTTCGTGGTACCAGTCCAGCCATCACACATAATGGTACATCCTCTCTCTATCCAATATGCTTGAAACTTTCAACCCACTGATGGAGCTTCTCAACCTCTCCCTCAAGGCCACGCCCGTATATGTCTCGACGTGACGGGACCTTAAGTCAGGGCCAGCATCTGCTATGGCATCAAGCATAGACTGGAAATATTCTGATTCGGTTGCATGTGTAGACACACCTACTAGAAAAAACCATTTGCAAATACTTTTAAATGCATGACCTGCAACTTCAGCGATTTTTTGACCCCTCAATACTTGCTTGATTCTTGGTTGTGTTGCACTTTACCTTCTGTGCAGATAGTTGTTCATGGGGCCTACTCTCTGCGGGCTGCACCAGTGTCAGAATGCCATGCTACACCAGCTATATTGGACTAGGTCCCTGAACCTATCGGTGCTTTTCCCTTCCTTCGAGCCGCTTGTTCACGCTCTACTACTTCAATCAGCTCTGGATCTGAATCCTCAGTGTCTTCCTTATCATCATCATTACTCTTCCCCTTCTGCTTACTCTGCATGCAATCTCTTCAGCAATTTCAACATGATCTTCAACCCTTCATTGCATCCTGTCTTTTTTGCCCAGACGGCACTGGCGCATTTCCTCTGCCACCTGCCAGGGACATCTGTCGCATTTCTTGACCTCTCCTCTTATCCGAACCAAATGCTACTTTCCTCTAGTAATCCTGCTATGTATCTCCTTACCACAATAAGTACATTTGACTATTCTTCTTCCAGTATCAAGTAACGTGAGGTGAGCCCACCCCGGATAGTCCTGCCCTTATTGCTCTTAACTTTGTTCACGTCTAACCATGATGTTGCATTAAGAGAATTAAAGACAAATGGTTGTAAATACAATGAAGCATAAATGAGCTTCAAATTACGCTGAATTGAGATAATTAGACGAAAGCCTCAATTTTTAACTGTTAATTAGGGTCACATTTGGGGATTTTGCCTAATTACCTTTCATTAAATACAATTAATAGCATGCTCACGTCCTAAAATATTCAATGAAACTTAATTAAACTTCAATTGACGCTAAACTTACCTAATTGAACAAAAGTACCAAATTTAAATCACTAATTACACCCTAATTTAAGGATTTATCCTAATTACTCGGCGTGTAATACAATTAACATCAAACTCCCGCCCTAAAATATTCAATGAAGCTTAATTAAGCTTCAATTGACGCTAAACTTACCTAATTAGACAAAAACCCTAAATTTAAATCACTAATTACACCCTAATTTGGAGATTTATCCTAATTACCCAGCATGTAATACAATTAACATGCTCCTGCCCTAAAGTATTCAATGAAGCTTAAAACTTCAATTGACGCTAAATTTACCTAATTAGATAAAAACCCCATATTTAAATCCTAATTACTCCTTAATTTAGGGATTTACCCTAATTACCTGACGTGTAATACAATTAACAGCATGCTCCCGCCCTAAAGCATTCAATGAAGCTTAATTAAGCTTCAATTGATGCTAACCTTACTTAATTAGACAAAAGTCTGAAATTTAAATAACTAATTACACCTTAATTTGGGAATTTACCATAATTTACATATAAAAATTAATAGAATCTAACATAACATTATCTACAACAAGAAAACTATCAATGAAAGAAAAAAAATACAAAAACTTACATCCTCCTTGAGAAATCTTTTGCACGGAAGCTTCAAACGACGACGGCAGTGGCAACTACGCACTATAAACAGCAAGAAATAGCGGCGGCAAGATCTCCTCCCAAGAGCAAAAGCCCCCCTACTGCCAGCACCCCTCAGATATGAGATCTAAGGGGTCTGACGGAACTGAACTCCCCTCTTAGGGGGAGTTCGCGTCTAGTTTTCGCCTGATTTCGAGCGGTATCAGGCCGAAACACCCAAAACCGGGTGAAACCGGTTTCAATTTTGCCCGAAACCATAAAATTTTATTTTTTTAAGTTTCGGACCTGCTACAGTGAGCAGGTCCGATTTCGTACCGGATCGGTCCGAAACTGATACGTTTCGACCAAAACGTATCGGTTTCGGCCGATACTGCCAACCCTACGCTGTGGTGGCGACGGCAATGCCTGGTGCCGCTACTGGTATGGCCTCCAGTGGGGAGGGAGGTGAGGAGGAAGAAGGGGAGGCTAGCTAGCCAGTGACGGGAGGAGGAGAGGAAAGGACAGAGGGGCGGCGGGCTCACGGCGCGGGAGGAGGAGAAGAGGAGGGATCTGGTGGGATGGCTCGCAACGGCGGGTGGGGGAGAGGAAGAAGGCGAGGGGGTGGTGGGATCTTGGTGGGAGGGTGAGAGGAAGGTGGCAAGAGGTGGGGGTTCACGTCAGCGGGATGGAGAGAGGACGAGGAGGAGGGAGGTGGCGGGTTGGTTGTGCGCAACTTGGGGTAAGGAGAGGTCGCAGAAGAGGGGAGCGGCGATCGCAAGCAGGGTCGGGGAAGAACTCCAACGGGCGACGATGGGTTGTGGGGGTGGGTTGGCTAGGGTTTAGTGGGTTTCTCACCCCTTGCACTCACACACAATAAGAGAAAAATGTTCTATTTTCATTCCTCAAAAAATTGAGATTATATAAGGGTTTCTTTTATAGGCTCCAACAAGGATGGCCCAAAGACAAGAATGCCCTCTCATGATCGAAAGATCAGACTGCCCTCAAAGACTCCCTAAAGTACAAAAGTAACAAAATAACACTAGATAAGATAAAATAACACAATGTAAAGCAAACTAACACTAGATAACTCAACCCCGAGGTCGTCTACGAGCGTAAACTCGCAACGAGGGCGTGATGTCCTCATCATTTTCTTCGGGGTGGGGAGAACTCGACTATGTTGACTGGAGGTGGAAGAGATAGCGCTCCAGGAGCTCCGCATCTAGGCGTCGCACATCCTTCTCGGTAATCCACAAATCCTCTGACTCAGGCCTACCACTCCATTTGATTAAATAACAATGAACATCTCCGTCTCGAGTAAAGAGAATTCGATCATCCAAAATAGTATCAATGCGTTCAGTTGTAGTGGGATTATTTGGGGGAAGTGGGGTGATGGGGGGCTCTCATCGAAAGTGTTCGAGGGAGGCTCATCCATAAAAGGATCATGTGGGGGAGTCAAAGAACCTCTGTACGGAACTAGATCTTCAACATTAAATGTGCGACTGAAGCCAAAATCATTCCACCATATAAGCATTGGAATTGATCTTCTGCGGGATCTAAAAGGGCCTAGTGCTACACATGCAATTTCTTTACGGCTCCCAGGGGAAACCGCTCAGGTCGCAGACAAATCATGACATAGTCACCAAACATTGAACTCTTGACATCACCTGTGAATATCAGCAAATTCTTTATATCTAGCATTGTTCTTCCTGATTTTTTTTTCAAATCTCTTTATGCAATGAATGAAAGTGTGATGCAAACGTAGATGCAAAATCTAACACTCTAGATGAATGGGAAGACACGGGTAAGAGATCTACATGATCTCTATGTTTGAATCCATGTACGACCTTGAATGGACTGAGACTCGTGGTCCTGCTAATAGATGAGTTATATGCAAATTCGGCTATAGGCAGGATCAGATCCCAATTTCAGAGGTTCTCCCCAACAAATTTCCCAAACTCTGATTAACCATCTCAGTCTATCCATATGTTTGATGGTGAGAGGTAGTAGAGAATTGAAGCTTTGTCGCCAATTCGTGTCACAAGGTTTTCCAAACGTAGCTCATAAACTTCACATCCCTGTCGGTCACCATTGTCTTAGGCAACCCGTGGAGCCTAACCACATTGTCAAAACAGAGTGTGGCCACTCGAGACGCATCGGAGGTTTTAGAACAAGGAATGAAATGCCCCATCTTCGAGAAACGGTCAACTACCAACATAATTAAGCTATGCCTCTTCATGGGTTTTGACAAGCCCAAAACAAAATCCAAGCTGACATCTTGCCAAGGGCAATTGGGAACAGGGAGGGGCATGTACGGACCTGAAGTTTGCTTCCCTTGCTTGGCCAACTGACACTGCGACATTGCCCCACAATCTTGGCAATGTCCCTTTTCAGACTGGGCCAATAGAACATGTGTTCAACAACTTCAATGGTCTTTGTCTGGCCGAAGTGGCCAGCTAGGCCTCCAACGCGCAACTCCCAAGTGATGAAGTCTCTCACAAACGTGCAGGAATGCACAATTTGTTGTGCCTAAACAAGCATCCATCTTGGATGAGGGATCCATCAATCTTGCACTCCTGCCCATCCCTAAGTCTGACAAAAGTTTTCCCAAAGTCGGGACACGCCTCATAATCTTCCTTCATCTGGTCAAAGTTGATCACTTCCGCGCTCATATTCGTAAGAATGTTCAGCCTCCGACTGAGGGCATCGACTGCCTTGTATTCAACACTCACCTTATGCTTGAGGACATAAGTATATTCCTTGAGGAACTCAACCCATCGGACATGTCGTGAGTTTAGTTTCTTTTGTGAGTTAATGTACCTTAAGGCCTCAAGATCCAAATAGATGAAAAATTCATGAGGCAACAGATAGTGTCGCCAATGCCGCAAAGAATGAAAGGCAGCATAGAATTCTTGTCATAAGTGGATAGTGCTGGCGGATGTCATTTAGCTGCTCATTGAAGTAGGCAATCGGGTGACCTTCCTGACTAAAAACACCACCCATGGCAAGTCCCGAAGTGTCACAAGCCACCTCAAAGACTTTGGAAAAATCAGGCAAACACATGACAATCAGTCATCCTGGTCTTCATCTCCTCAAAGGCCCTAGTCGCTGCAACGGTCCACTCAAACTCTCCCTTCTTCATGCAATCAGTTATCGATGCCATGATCTCATAGAAACCCTTAATGAATCGATGTAGAAAGTGGCTAATCCATGAAAGCTACGTGCAACCCTCATGTTACGTGGCAAAGGCCACTCCCTAAATCCTAATGGCTCTCACCTTCTCAAGATTTGTCGAGACTCCCTCAATAGAAACTACAAATCCGAGGAAATTGACACGGTCAGTGCAGAAAACACACTTCTTTGGGTAGGCATAAAATATCTCATTCCGAAGTGTGGTGAAGACTTGGCAAAAGTGGTCTAGGTGTAGCTCCTGGTTCCAGCTGTAAATCAAGATGTCATCAAAGTTGACAACCAGGAACTTACTCATGAAAGGCCGAAACACCTGAGTCATCACCCTCATGAAAGTGCTCGATATATTGGACAGACCAAAAGGCATAACCACCCATTCATAGAGTCCATCCTTGATCTTAAAGGTCGTCTTCCATTCATCCCCAACTCGAATCCTAATCTAGTGGTGCTCACTCTTCAGATTGATTTTGGAAAAGATAGTGGCACCAGCCATAAGGCCTAACATGTCGTCCAATCGGGGGATAGGGAAGTAGTGTTTGACCGTGATTTTGTTAATAGCATGGCTGCCAACACACATACTCCATGTGCCATCTTTCTTCGGTGTCAATAGTGCTAGGACTACGCATGGACTCATGCTCTCTCACGGAGCCTCTCGACAACTCCTCGTTAACCTGCCTTTTGAGTTTTGCATGGTCCGCAGGGTTTATTCAATAGTGGGGCAGTTAGGCAAGGTGGCTCCTGGGACGAAGTCTATGGCATGTTAGATGTCACGCAATGGAGGCAACTCGTCTAGTAAGTCCTCTGGGAGAACATCCGCACACTCCTCGAGAAGGCCCTTGACGGATTTTGGGAGGGATAGGGAGGCATCTTTCTCAACTTCCCGAGCCAAAAGAGCAAGCAGTGGTTGGCCTCTGTTCAAATCTTGCTCCAATTATTTGGCGCTGATCAAACTGATTACTTTCTTTCCCTTGTCCTTCCCAATCTTGTTGTCAGCCTTCTTTTCAGAACTCAGGGGTTTGGGTTGGCTGGGCACCAACTTCACACGTTTGCCATCATGGATAAAAGATCAAATGTTTGACATCCATAGATGGTAATGTCCATATCAAACAACCAAGGTCTACCCAGGATGATGTGCCCTACATCCATATTGATGATATCACACCACACCTTGTCCTTGTACACAGTAAACTCAAAAGGAATCAGGCTACGCTCCTTAACCTCAATAGATGTGGTGTCGATCCAGGACACTTTGTAGGGTTTAGGGTGAGGCTCCGACTTCAATTTGAGAGTGGTCAAAAGGCGAGAAGATACAGCGTTGATGCAACTACCACTCAATCACCTTGCAGCTCCTCTCCAATTTTAGTGCATGTGTGGAAGATAGCGGTCCTCTTCTAGTCATCGGTCGACTGGGTTTGTGTCAGGGTGCACCTAACCACACTCAACCTAGGGTCTTCACAAGATGAAACTGGGTGGCACGGGACAACATTCTCAATGCACCGCACAAACTCACTCTCATCATCTGAGTCGTCTAAGTCTACCTCAACTTGGTGAACAACTTCATCTACATCCTCTTGTTCATCATCCTCATGCTCACCTTCAATGTAGGGGGATTTGGTTTAACTCGAGCACTGACTCGCCACATAGCCATACCCTTGACATCGGTAGCATTGAGTCCTAGGGTTGACTTTGAATGGTTCACTAACAACTCTCCGACAGGAGGGGTTTGACACTGGAAGAGCTAGTGACGGGCTGGCTAGAAAGAAGAAACGGCGCCATAACGGAAAGAAGTAGACTTGCCCGTAGATATAGCCTTGCCATGTGTGTCACGGACCTAAACGGCTCGAGAAAAGAGAGCGCCCCTAGATTCATCCAAGTCTATGACCAATTGATAGGCCAGCTCCAATGTAGGTGTGCCCCGGGCAATGTGCTCTCGACAATAGTCATCTCACAACCTAGATCAAAAGTGAGACAGAGTCTGTGTGGGAATCTCAAGCTCTAATGCACTGCACCGGTTCAAATACTCATCAAATTTAGCAACATACTCAGCAATTGATTTGTTACCCTGGGATAGCCAATTCCATTGGTCAAGCATCCTTTGATGGAATGAGAGGAGAAGAAATTTCACTTTCAATCGCTCCATCTCATCTCAAGTCATCACAGAGTCTTCCCTCCTCAGGGCCATTTGGCGCTCCACATTCTCCCAATATTGGCCCACTATGTCAGTCAACTTCATGACTGCAAATCTGACTTTCCTCCGCTCTGAAAAATTGTACCAGTCAAAGTAGAGGTCCAAGGCCAACATCCAGTCCAAGGATGCCTAGGGATCCTAACGACCATTATGAGTGGGAGCGTCAAGTTTCACGCTCTTAAGAATTCAGTCATCTGGGCTCTCCCCTCTAGGGGGTAGGCCTTGCCTGCCTTCACTTCTGGGCAGGGTCTAATCATGCCCTAAATCTAGGTTCTGGTGGTGGCGTCTCTGAACTCCATGCGTAGGATTTCTAGAGGCAACTTGGGAGGCTTCACTATCACTAGGCACTGGGGTACCTCTATACTCACTTTCTAACCTTTCGAGCCGAGCATTCATATTTTCATTGATCTCTCGTTGCCTCTTGCTCGATGTTTCCAACCTGGCTAGGATATCCTCTAGAATTTTGGACAAATTCTCAGAAGCCATTTGCGGTATGTCTGCAAGGTACTCTCGACCACTACGCATAGGCATACACGGGAGGTGGGACCTAAATGGCTAAATGATGCTAGCGAACATATGCATGCTACTAAATGATGATTGAATGTACACGAGTTTTTTTTTTTGAAATGTGCAGGGAAGAAAAATTCTAAACTCTAACCATACTCTGATACCAAAAATGATGTGCTACCGTGACGAGATCCGATCAAATATGGCAAACAATGCTAAATAAAAGAACGAAGCAAATTTCAAACAATGCAATAATCAAAGTACGGACTATATCATGAAATTACTGTCACATTTAGAAATAAAGACGAAATTCCCATGCAAAAGTAGGCGTCAACCCACACGTAATATCTAGACAGTCAGTACAGGACCGAATAGATGCGCACATGCTCACAATTAGGTAGTGGACAACTAGGGTGATACTATATCGGAGACAAATTAAGATTCTGCTAATTATTTAACCACATGAACAGCAGCCACGGGAGGGAACAAGGTTACGGGCAAGAAGAGGCGCTCGTGGACAGCTAGGTCGCTACTGTCACAGTCGCCGGCAGCCGAAGGGAGCCACGGTGGAGGTAGCAAAGATGACTCAGGTGGTGGTAACTGCTGTCGCCGGTGGCAGAGGACAGCTGCAGCGAAGGCGGCGGAGACGACCCAAGCCGCTGCGGTGGCGGTCACCGGTGGCGGAGGACGGCTGCAGCACTCGCGAGAGAGGGGGGCAGGCTGTTGCTGCTGCAGTCGCCAACGGTGGAGGACGGCTGTTGTGGTGGCGACGGTAATGCCTGGTGGAGCTGCTGCTGTGGCCTCCGGTGGTGAGGGAGGTGAGGAAGAAGGGGAGGCCAGCTAGCCGGAGACGAGAGGAGAGGAAAGGGTGGAGGGGCGGCGGGCTGGCGGGCTCATGACATGGGAGGAGGAGAAGAGAAGGGATCTGGTGGGGAAGACTCACAGCGGCGGGTGGGGGGAGAGGAAGAAGGCGAGGGGGCGACAGGATCGTGGCGGAAGTGTGAGAGGAAGGAGGCAAGAGGTGGGGGATGACGGCGGCAGGATGAAGAGAGAATGAGGAGGGAGGTGGCAGGTTGGCTGTGCACGACTTAGGGGAGGGAGAGGTCGCAGAAGAGGGGAGCGGCGATCGTAGGCAGGGGCGGGGAAGAACTCCAGCAGGCAGCAGCGATGGCAGCACAACGGTGAGGCGGAGATAGTGGTGGGCTGTTGGGGGCGGCTAGGGTTTGGTGGGCTTCTCACCCCTTGCACTCACACACAACAACAAGAGAAAAATGTTGTATTTTCATTCATCAAAAAACTGAGATTACATTAGGGTTTCTCAAGCCTTTTATAGGCTCCAACAGCGAGGTCCCAAAGACAAGAATGCCCTCTCATGACCAAAAGACCAACATGCCCCTCAAAGACTCCCTAAAGTACAGAAGTAATAAAATAACACTAGATAAGATAAAATAGCACAATGTAAAGTAAACTAACACTAGATAACTCAACCCCAGGGTCATCTACGAGCATAAACTCACAACGAGGGTGTGATGTCCTCATCAAGACAGCACATAGAAGGGCAGAAAACCATTCTAGGAACAATTGACTGCAGAAATTTTTACCTTGAATCCTTTGAGGAACCTGGATAGGAAACCTTGTCACAGGGACTGGACCACATTCTGATTGGCGATCATCAGTCTCACTAATTGAACATCTCGAGATGCCCTCAGCAACATCTGTTGAATTTTGAATCCTGTTCTCTGAATATAGCACACATGGCCTGCAAATGGGAGAATACAATCAGTTGCACCAATGACCTATAATGACATAGAAGGGATATCTACATGTAAGAATTAGCCCTAAATTCAGATGCCCGCAGCGCTGAATTCAATGGCCCCAACACTCCCCTCAGAAAAGAGGTTATACTCAACCAGCCTAGAGCTGGAATGTTGAGGGGTGGGCCACAGGACCCCCACCCTTCTCAGGACTTACATTACACCAGCGAGATTGTCCTCAACATCCACTAATCATTTGCACTAAATACAAAATAATGAAAGAATCTATTACCTAGGTAAAGATGCATGCTGCCTCTCAAGAGGTGCAACTGCTGCACCATTTCCATAGTGTTCCTCAAGGTATGCAAACTGCTTTTTGAATTGGTCGACAGCACTGTGAAGAAATACATACATGAACATCAATTTAGATTATGAAAGTGCCAACTATATATAAATATAAGTCAAGCATCCCAACTAAAAGATTTAACCTATGTTACCCAAGTTTGAGTCCTCGTTAACCCATGTTACCTAAGTTTGGGTGTGAGATCACATCTAGTAAGGGGGATCCAGGTTACAGCAACCTTTCAGGTTCATAATAAATTCAAACTAAAACAAAGGATTGGATAGGAGTATCTTATCTATAATGGAAATCGAGTAAAAGTACTCTAAGGATGACAGATCCAGATCAGGAAAGAATTTCCAAAATGGCAACGTCAAAGATTGAACACAACGTCACTAGAATGAAGTATGAAGGTGTTGAACCCAAAAAAATTCCCCTTTCGTTAGGGTATAAATTAGCTCAAAATCGGCACAAAACTGGTACAAAACCAGCGCCTTTGTGTGCATAAATAGTGCACAAATCTGGTGGACGCTAGTGCATAAAATTAACAACCAGTGTTCTTGGTGCAGAGGGAAATTCATCAAACAGGTGGCGGCCACCATCGGAGAGTACTTGTCATATAAAACCAGCGAGGCAGAGATCATCTTCACCCCCTCAGACCGCTCAATACACACCATACTGCAGTCCCTGTCGGCTACCGCAACAGACCTGTCTGCACCGAAGAAAAGGCAAAATACACAAAAGATGCTCTCCGCGGTGAAGAAGACCTGGTCAACAGAAAAGCATATAAAAAAGGGAAGAAAAGAACCGAGCGCTCCTTTTATATTCTGTTCAGACCAGCCGGGTGAGGAAGCCAACCAGGGGAAGGTCTCCCTAGCAACCAGGACCCCCCCCCCCATTTACCCATAGGGTGCAGGGGGCCGGCGGGCTCCCACCCCTCCCCTCTCTCTCCCGCTAACACCCCTCTCTCTTCTTTCTCCTCTGACTCCTGCTAACTGGGAGAGGTGAGAGGGGGGCTGCGGGGCCCACCAGGCTCCCGCCCCTCTCTCCTCTCTCTCCCGCTAATTAGGAGAGGTGAGAGGGGGTGCCGCGAGGCCCACAGGCTCCCGCCCCTCTCTCCTCTCTCCCGCTAATCAGGAGAGGTGAGAGGGGGGCCACGGGGCACACCAGCCTCCCGCCCCTCTCTCCTCTCTCTCCTGCTAACCGGGAGAAGTGAGGAGGGACACATGGACTCCATGTCTCCCCCGGTTAACCAGGTGGACGTAATGGGCTGGCCGGCCCGACCTCTCTCTCCCTTATGTTCTTTTAAGAAAAAAAAAAGGGGAGGTGTAACAAATTTTGGTTAACCGGGGGAGCTTTCATGTATTCACGTCCCTCAGATAAACCCTTAGACCCCTATAAAATGGGCAAGGGTTGAGAAGAAATCGGACAGAGACACGGGGGAACCCACGAAGGGAAAGTCTGAAGTCTTCAAGAAGCTTCAAGGAGTTCTTATGCTTTGTGTTCGTGAAAAACAAATGGTTATGTACATTTTCCTAAGTCCTAATGGACATTTTAGGATTTAATCAAGTTAATCAGCCGTTCATGATCATATGGCGATCGGACGGCCGATCGTGATTATACTTCGATCTGATGGACCAATCATGATCGTATGGCGATCCAACGGTCAATTGTGATCAACCGTCAATCCAATGGACTCATTGTGATTATATGGCGATATGACAGTCAATCGTGATTGTACTTTGAAGTGATGGACCAATCAAGATCATATGGCGATCCAACATTCAATTGTGATCATATCTCAATCTGATGGACCGATCGTAATCATATGGCAATCCGATGGTCAATCGTGATTATGCTTCAATCCAACAGACCGATCGAGATCATATGATGATCCAAGGGTGGATCGTGATTATATTTCAATCTAACGGACCGATCGTAAACATATGGTGATCCAATGGTCGATCGTGATTATACTTCAATCCGACGCACAGATTGTGATCATATGGTGATCCGACGGTCATTCGTCATTATATGTCGATCTAACGGTCTGATTGTATACAAATCCAAACGGTCCAATCGTGATCTTATACAAATCCAATAGTCATATTGGGATCATATACAAATCCAACAGTCCGATTGGGATCGTATACAAATCTAACGGTATGATCATGATCATATATAAATCTAACGATTTGATTGTAATGATCTCATGATCCAATGGTCAGATCGTAATGACATCGCAATCCAAGGGTATGATCATGATGATATTAGGATCCGATGAGTTAATTAACTCAATTGTAGATCGGATTTAAAAATTCCAAATAATAGTTGATTTGGTATTTTTAGAGCATTTGCAAAATATTTTGACCATTTTATCAAAAATATGTCATTTACGGTTTTCCGCAGAGGGACCTTGTATCATCCATGTAGGTCAGTGGTCATTGGTTAATTTTCGCCCAAGAGTTCTTGTGATTACCATTCTCCAGTGAGGAGGCAATGAGCGATGTAAGGCCGCTCCGTGGTCACAGTCATTCTGCGTGAGCCAGTGATACTCCGGTGGTTTCTGTTTCGACTGTGTGGTTTAGCGTTCTTAGTATGAGTGCCACACCACTAGTTGTCGCCTTCAGTGCACCAGCCGACCTGGGAGAGGTCGAGGGCGTTCCCGTGAGACGGTTTGAGCAGATTACTGTGGGCCCCTACGTAAACGAGGTCTCCGTCTACTTTCTTTTCAGCTTGAGTCTGGGTTAGGGGAAACCAGTTGTGGGACTTAGACGAGGACTCCGTCCAGTGTGTGCACACGTAGATGGGGGCTTGGACAACATGTTGATGGTTGCAGAGACACGGACCCCAGCTAGTCCTAGTGGGAGGTGTGTGCATGTCTCACTACCGCACTCTTGGACAAGAGGTGGGCCGTGCGTGAGACGGAAGGCACGGTATAAGACGTCAGTGGACACATCCGGTCTTGCTAGTAGTGGGTGGTTTCTTGTCACTTGCGGTTGTGTTCTAGTGGACTTGCAACGATTAGCAAGTCGTGGTTCTCCCGATAGTGAGGTCGTGGTTCCCCTGTCACTGTGGCTTGTGTGACAATTGCAGTTCTTCTGCCACATGTAGACGTGGTACAGTAGTTAAATTTAATAAGACATGACTAAATATCTATTATAAATATTGATGTACTAGAAGGTCTAACACACTTGCAGGCTCCGTTCTATATTTTTATTTGCAGAAGCACCTTTCAATAAAGTTTCTCTCATTTTTCTATCTAAAGTCACACACACCATTAATGTTAATGCTTACGATGTCTAGGTGTATACAATCAATATCATGATTCTAGGGATATATAATTAAATACAGAGGATTTGAGGGATATACTAATAAAAAATCTCATAACAAATAAATAGTATGCCTCCCAAGTTAACAAATAAAGAAACAAATAAATTTGTGTTTGGATATTCTCCTTGAGTCGAACTCCCATAAGAAAATAACATTCGGATATGTTGGCAAAACTGTAGTCTTTGATGTGGAGTTCTAAGGGACAGTCGCTTCCACAAAACTTGTTAACTTTTCATCATCTTTATTTGTATATATTTCAATTCTCCACTTTTATAGGGTGTTTGGGAACATTTTTTTTAAAGAAACTATTTCTACCTAAAAAATTATGTTGTCTCAATTTTTAACTTAACTTTTAAAATTGATAAAAATTAACACTTTCTGTTTGGCACCAGTGTTATAATTTTTAAAATTAGTGTAGATATGTTTGGCAGATAATTTTTTATAATTTTTAAAACAACCCGGAAGAAAATTCCGAGTTCATCCCTCAAATCCAAAAGAATAAAAGAATCTACATATGCACTCAAACCCTGTTACGTATTTTTTTTGCCTCACCACCTACAGTTCCCCTTTGTCTTTTCTCATCAAGCTCATCCATTTGATGGCGATCACTATACCTGGAAGGGCCAGGGCCAGTTGCTGGTGTCGTCCTGCTGCACTTTGGCGCTCCTCCTCAGGGCCAAGGTGCCCCCCAGGCGCTGCTCCCCTCCTTCCACGTAGGAATACTACTTGAGCACGGAGGCCAGGCCTAGCACCACCCACTCCAGGCAAAAGATCACGATGGAGAGCCCCCCGCCATCTTCAGGATCACTGACCCGTCCTCCTCCCTCACGTACGACCGCAGCTCGCCGAGGAACTCCGACGTCCGCGTGTAGACGAGCACCGCCACCGAGCCCTGGAAGATGGCCGTCAGCACGGTGGACACCATGTGGGCGGCGTACCACCGTCCGGAGCCGGATCCGGACATGCACCCACACACTGCCCCCACGATGGTGAAGACGTGGAGGAGGATGAGGAAGAAGCCGTAGAGGGAGGGGATGAGGCGCAGGGACAGGGTGAGGGGGGACACACAGGCCGGGGGAGGGGTCACGGCGGGATGCGGCCAGGGGGGAGGGTGGGAGGGGGGACGTGAAGACGCGGCTCTCTTAAAAAAAATATATGGAAAGAGTTGTTTTTATTTTGAGGGAAGTTACAATCGGATAAAATTTCATCCTAAAAAATTGGAGAGGCTTACCAAACATGGTTAGTAGATTGTCCACTCCTAATTTTTATTTTGAGAGAAAAAAGAGGTAAAAAACTGTAACCAAACACCCCATCATAGTTAGAAATCATAGAGAAGTAAAACGAGGGAAAGCAAGAATGGTCATAGATTATGACTTTCTCAATACCATTACCAAAGATAACAAATGGCCACGCTTCTACGAAGCTCGTTGACTTTTTTATCATCTTTATTTGTATATATTTCAATTCTCTTATTTTTATAGTTAGAAATCATGCAGAAGTAGAATGAGGGAAAGCAAGAATGGTCATAGATTATGGCCCTCTCAATACCATTACCGTAGACATCAAATGGCCACTTTCAAACAAGGTAAAACTGATACAAAGAAGTCAAAAAGACCATATTTTCAAAATTTGACTGCAAGTCCGGCTACCGTCAAATCAAGATAGCAGATAAAGATATCCACAAGACAGCTTTTTTATCCCCTTGTAAATTATATGAATGGCTTGTATTACCCTTCGGTCTCAAAAATGGCTCTTCATAGTTTCAGAGGCGCATGGATGCTATTTCAAGCAAGGATGGCAGTGTCGGTTTCGGACTCGGTTTCGGCCGGGTCCGAAACCGATACGACTCGGTATCGGTTTCGGTTTCGGTTTCGGTTTCGGCCGAAACCGGTTCAAAATAGTTAGAAAAGGCCAAAATTAGGGCCAGCAGGTTAGGTTTCGGCTGAAACCGGACGGTTTCGGTCCGAAATCGGACGGTTTCGGTCCGAAACCATTAAAAAATATTATTTTTTGGTATCGGACATGCTACAGTGCAAAGGCCCGTTTCGGTTTCGGTATAGGCCGAAACCTATACGTTTCGGCCGAAACGTATCGGTTTCGACCGATACTGCCAACCATGATTTCAAGCCATATGTCCACTTTATTGCCAATTATATTGATAACTTCTTAATCTTTTCCGACAACATGCAAGAGCATCTGGAGCATTTGAATATTTTTACCTCAATCATCCAAAAACATGGCATTAGCCTCTCGGCTGCTGCTGACAAATTTCAAATAGTCGTAGACAAAGTTGATTTTTTGGGAGTCACTATAAAAGACCATTGTATACATATGCAGGCATATCCCTTGAAAAAACTTGATCAAATTTCCAGCACACATGAAAAATCTTCAGCAATGCCAACACTTCATGGGCTGTGTGAACTATCTACGATCTTTTATCCCCAAGATATCAAAAAAAATAAGGCATATCAAGAAAGTCATGAGATCTAAACCTTTTGCTTGGAACCCCGGAGCAACAAAAGAAGTCCTATGATTGCAAGAAGAATGCAAGCATCTTCCCCCATTGCAACCTTCTTATATTGGCCCTTATATTTGATCCACGGATGCTTCAAAGGACACATGGTCAGTTGTTCTTCTCAACAAAGTAGATACAGAAGAACGAATTTGTACGTGTTAAAGTGGGCAGTTCAAAAAGCATGAACTCAATTATTGGCCATCTGAAAAAGAAATTCTTACAACATTCTTAAAGTGGGCAGTACAACAATTCTTACAACATTTCATTCATATTTAATAGGAGAAAACTTCCTCCTATGAACAAATTCCTCAATCTTGGGTGCTTTTCTGAAAAGAAAAGTCTCCAATGAGACTAAACTAAGAAGGTATGTCTAGTGGCAATTCATTTTAGCTCAATACCAATTTCATATTGAAAGATTACCAAATAAAGACCATCATCTGCCAGATGCTCCCACAAGAGAATTGAAATATATACAAATAAAGATGATGAAAAGTCAACAAGCTTCGTGGAAGCAACTCCCTCGGAACTCCACAACAAAGATTATATTTTTGCCAACATATCCGAATGTTATTTCCTCATGGGAGTTCGAATCAAGGAGAATACCCAAACATATATTCATTCATCACTTCTGTAGGGCACGTAAGTTGCATAATTAAAAATCTAAAATAGACAACTCTGGAGGTAGAGAGATCCTTGAATGGGTGATTGAAAAGAAGACTCTTAATGATATCCTTCTCACCCGCAAACAATTCTATCCGAATAATATTTCTAGAGAATTTTTCGACCATATTTCATCGAATAAAGAATGGGAACAAGATCTCTGCCAGTTTTTTCAACGGCTAAATTTTTCTGAAATAAGAATTTTCTGACAGTATCTAGATGAGGAACTCAGTGGAAAATAATGAAGAAGATGTGAACCAAGATTCCACATCAACATTGAAGTAGCTCAACCAGTTCACTGACAAGTACAAGAGCTATCAAAAGAAAAGCACGGGTTTTTGTCCGGCACACTTGAAGCTACTTCAACAAATGGTCAAGGACTAAAGCCATCATCGCCACCACCAGCCGCCACACGACTAGAAGAAGAATCTCCTTTCTAGTAAGCATTTTTTAGTTTTGTACACATTATTGTACCAAAAATAGTGTAAAGCAGATTCCCTTTGTCCAAAGTAGATTCTTCTTCTAAAAAGAACATCTACTTTCCACATGTAAAGATACCTTTCACAGGTGTAATAGTATCACTTAACAATCTATAAAAGAATCCTACCATCAAACTTCGAGGGTATCGAAGTTGATCAATAGTCTTTTGCATTTGCAAAAAACCTTTCTTGTGAGTATTCTCAAAGCGACTTGATCGTGAGATATTCGTCCCCAGCCATAGATTGGCATGTAGCAGACCTGTCTTTCCTTAAGCCTTTTGGGGTTAAGTTAACCCGCGATTAACCCATTTTTGATTTGATAGGAAGGGAGTTAACTTGGAAGTAAGGAGGCGGGCAAACCTACTTTTAATCCAATGAGATTTGATAGGTAGTGGGTTAACCATATAATAATGACAGCTAAAATGTCACACCCCTCTTTGAATTTTTTTACCCATGGGCATGTGTTCACATTAAAATTTTTTATTTTAGTTTATTTTTATAATATTTTAATATATACTATAAGTTGAATAAATCATAAAATTTTGATAAATAACATCATTAATCTCAATAATTAAAATTTAAAAGATAGAAACGTCATTAATTACGAATTTAGGTTACTGTTCATCCTAACATTTTTTATTTTGCTTTGCTTTTTTGATATATTGTATAAAATGAATATACTTCGAAAATAAATTTTTGATAAATAACATAATTAATCTCGCTAATTAAAATTTAAAAGACAGAAACATCATTAATTACAGGTTGACCAATGAAAGGATGCAGAGTTCTAAGGCTCCTAGGAACTCTCTCACGATCAAGTCGCTCTGAGAATACTCGCAAGGAAGGGTTTTTGCAAATGCAAAAGACTGTTATCAACTTTGATACCCTCGAAGGTTGATGGCAGGATCCTTTTATAGGTTGTTAAGTGATACTATTACACCTGTGAAAGGCATCTTTACATGTAGAAAGTATATGCTCTTTCTAGAAGAAGAATCTACTTTAGAGAAGGGAAATCTGCTTTACACTGTTTATGGTACAATAATTGTGTACAAAAGTAAAAAAAATATTGGAAAGGAGATTCTCCTTCTAGACATGTGACAGTTGGTGCTGGCGATGGCTCCTTTAGTCCTTGACCATTTGTTGAAGTAGCTTTAAGTGTGCCAGACAAAAATCCGTACTTTTCTTTTGGCAGCTTTTGCACTTGTCAATGCTAGCTGAGCTACTTTAATGTTGATGTGGAATATTGGTCCTCATCTTCATCATTATTTTTCACTAAGAATTCCTCATCTAGATACCGTCACATAATTCCTGATTTAGAGAAATTTATCCATTGAAAAAATTGGCAGAGATCTATTCCCATTCTTTATTCGATGAAATGCGGTTTAAAAATTATCTGGAAATACTATTGGGATATAATTGTCTGTGGGTGAGGAGGATATCATCAAAAGTCTCTTTTTCAATCACCCATTTAAGGATCTCTACCTCCAAAGTTGTCCATTTTAGATTATTAATCATGCAACTTATACGCCCTACAGAAGTGATGAATAAATCTATGTTTGGGTATTCTCCTTGAGCTGAACTCCCATAAGGAAATAACATTAGGATATGTTGGCAAAAATGTAATCTTTGCTATGGAGTTTTAAGAGGCAGTCACTTCCACGAAGCTTGTTGACTTCTCATCATCTTCATTTGTATATATTCCAATTCTCTTGTGAGAGTATCTGGCACATGATAGTCTTTGCCTGGTATTCTTTCAATATGAAACTGGTACTAAGTTAAAATGAATTGTCACCAGACATACTCCTTAGTTTAGCCCTATCGGAGAGCTTTCTTTTAAGAAAGGCACCCAAGGTTGAGGAATCTGTTCATAGGAGGAAGCTTTCCCCTATTAAATAGGAATGAAATTTTTGCACACCATAGACTACTGCAAGAATTTCTTTTTCAGATGGCCAATAAGTGAGTTCATGTTTTTTGAACTACCCACTTTGATGAGCACAGATTCATTCTTCTATATTAGCTTTGTTAAGAAGAACAACTAACCATGTGTCTTCCGAAACATGTGTGGATAAAACTTAATGGCTAATATAAGAAGGCTGCGATGGGAGAAGATGGTTGCGTTCTTCTTACACTTGTAGGACTTCTTTTGCTGCTTCGAGGGTCCAAGCAAAAGATTTAAATCTCATAGCTTTCCTGATATGCCTTGTTTTTTCTGATAATTTGAGGATAAAAGACCGTAGATAGTTTACACAGCCCATGAAGCGTTGGCATTGTTGAAGATTTTCCATGTGTGCTGAAAATCTGTTCAATTTTTCCAAGGGATGTGCCTACATATGTATACGATGGTCTTTTATAGTGTCTCCCAAAAAATCAACTTTGTCTACGGCTATTTGAAACTGTCAGTAGTAGCCGAGAGGCCAATGCCATGTTTTTGGATGACTGAGACAAAAATATTCAAATGCTCCAAATGCTCCTGCATGTTGTCGGAAAAGATTAAGAAGTCATCAATATAATTGGCAATAAAGTGGGCATATGGCTTGAAAATAGCATCCATGCGCCTCTGAAACTGTGAAGGGACATTCTTGAGACCAAAGGGTATAAAAGGGGATGAAAAAGTTGTCTTGTGGATGTCTTCATCTGCTATCTTGATTTGATGGTAGCCAGACTCAGCCAAATTTTGAAAATATGACCTTTTTGGCTACTCTTTGTATCAGTTCTTGTTTGGAAGTGGCCATTTGATGTTTACAGTAATAGTATTGAGAGGGCCATGATCTATGACCATTCTTGCTTTCCCTCTTTTCACTTATGCATGATTTCTAATTATAAAAACTAAGCAGGAATAGTTAGAAGAGGATGGCCGCATAAGTTGTTTGATAGACATCTCTTGGATTTGGCTTCTTAATTCAGCTTCGTCTGGCAAAGAATGTCCGATGGGCTTGCCTTGAACTAGAATGTTGTGGACTAATGGAATTTGTGCAATAAGTGAATCTTTGTCCCAATTTTCCAATGAATGTTCAACACAACATTTTTTGAGTAGAGCATTGATTTATGCTAGAGACTTTAGGTATCGTTGTGCATGCTGGGATAGCTGATTTAGCTGCTTAATAATGACATCTCTCTCAATTTTTTCTTCTTATTTTTCTTGGAATTTGATTATCTAAGAATTGTCATGTCTTGGGCAAGAGAAGCCAAATTTGTCTGAGACTTGAAATATGGAGAAATTATGGGGATAATTTCTCGTTCGTTGTTGATATTTAGTACCAACATATCTTGGGAGATTGTATAGGGCCCAAGCTTATCCCGACGGGGCAGGTGCAACAGGTCGGGGGGGCTTCTCCCCCGGTGGCCAGCAGGCGGGGCGGACCTCCCCCCCCCCCCCCCCCCCCCGGTGGGAGCAGCAGCAGGCCGGGGGGCTTCTCCCCCCAGTGGTCAACAGTCGGGGGCCCCCCCCGGTGGGAGTAGCAGCAGGCGCCCCCCCCCCCCTCCCCCCCCGGTGGCACAGTCAGCAGGTCCGGGGGGAACTTCCCCCAGTGGAGCAGACCCCAGGCGGGGGGCCTCCCTCGGTGGCCGCAGCCCCGAGGGGAACCTCCCCCGGTGGCAACAGGTTCGGGGGACCTCCCCCAGTGCAGTGAAGCCCTTGTTTGATCATAGAAGAAGGGATGTGGTCACCACCTTCTAGTGTCCACGGGGAGTTCTGGTCACCTTCCAAACCAATGGTGAGACTAAGCAAGTGTTCACCCTCTAGTGCCCATGAGTACTATGAACTTTTTGAGGTTCAACAGTCAATTAAAGGTATTTGGATTTTTCGTCGATGTAAATTAACACCAACTACGGTTGGTGGGAAAAGGTCCAGTACACAACCCTACATCATCTATCATCTGATGTAAATTAACACCAACTACACTTGGTGGGAAAAGGTCTAGTACACAACCCTACATCATCTGAAATACCCAACACCGTGAAGTTAATAATGTACACGCCAATATCTTAAATTTTAATTTTATCAGTGCGTCGCATTTTTTGCACAACAAAAGGTTAACCACATGCCTTGAAAATCAGTTTGCCCTACTCGTGCCTTGAAAATCAGTTTGGCCTATCTCTCCGCCATGCTGAACTGCATCTTTAAGTCAAGGTTTTCCCCAACTTTAACTAGTCTCAACAAATAGCACATACCTGTACATGAATGAAGGAAACACAACCAAATTTGTGATGAAAGAAGGATCACCAGATCCAATTCCAAGCTTCGGAGTTTCTAATGATTGAAAATCATAATGTAACCGCAGCTTGCAAAAATGTTGTAAATTTTGTAAAGTTTGGAGAGTTTGAATATCAAAAGCTTATACAGTCTGATGTTTCGTACACTGCTCCTCAAAAAGTGCTTAAAATTTTGAATTGCAAAAAGTCAAATGCCCCTTTTGGTGGTCAATGTAACATGTAAACTCTTCAGGGATCAATTACTTGATTTAAAAATTGTTGAAAGTACACATCTCAAATGCATCAGAGGATGCGAAACAGACACGCAGATATCTTCATGCAAGACAAACATACATAAACCTTTTCCATACACAAATACAGTGGTTCGTGACCAAATAGCATGTCACTATTACCATAAGAAATACCAAATCTTTTTGGAAAGTAGGAAACACAGAAATTTAATATAGTGCAAAGTCCAAATAAAGATATCCAAAAAGGTATATTTCAAAAACAATGGCATGGATGATACTGACAAGACTAATGAACAAAGTCATCCGGAAAATGTCAATGGGAAATGAATGATATAACTAACCGGAGTCATATGTAAATTTAAAAAGACAAAGAACAGATTAATAAAGTTAATATGCTTTAGCATTCAAATGAACAGCTTGTACAAAATTATAGAATGGCATGCCAAGGTGGGCTTCTGTCTTTAGTGGACATGTGTTCAACGTGGCTATCAGCATGGCTATCCTGTAAATTTCAGTTTCCCTCGACAAAAGCAATATAGGGATGAAAAATACACTAAGACCTTGAACCGGATCCTGGTCAATGAATAAATTCTAAACACTCCCTACTGGCCTCAAATTTTTATCTCTAGTAAGAAGCTTATATATGTTCTTTTGGGCATGAAGCCTGAAGTTGACCAGAAAGCAATGCTTAAAACTTTCGGAACTGCTCCAGGTTGATTTATGGGATGAGGCTTTATCATGACAAGGAGTTGGAAAAATAAGAAGCAGAAATAGAAGCTTATATACTCCTAAAAATTTGGGTGTTTCAACATTGACTGCAGAGTACCTTGGATACATGAACCCTGCTGAGTCTGTCCCCTGCAAGAACTCTTTCAGTAGCTTTGGATGGTACTCAAGAATTTCTCTATAGATGAGCTCCCTTACATCTTCTTTTGTTATCCTTCGTCTCTCAAATTCAAACTCCATTTTGGAAACTGGCTGAGCAAAAGGCTGTCGTTCAACTTTTGATAAGCTCCTGAAATAGGGATCGGCCAAAGCCTAATGCCTTGTGGAAAACACTGCTTCTTTAGAATGGACACGTATTCAGTGGAAAAACAAATGGAAAGCTTATTTTCACGGTACATCATGTGGAAGAAAGCTGACACAGTACCTCTTCGGCAGTAGGTCGATCCTTTGGTTCAAAAGCCAGCATTCTTTCTAACAAACGAAGAGCAAGGGGATCCACATTTGGAAATTTTTGAGAGAAAGGCACTGGCTTTTTCCTGCGCATACTGCTCAAATATCTTTTAGCCTTCTCATTCCTTACCTACAAAGAGTACGATGAAGGTTAGACAAACAAATAACATTGAAACTGGCATTCATTGAGCAAGTTGAAGGTTAAGTTCAACTTCAGAAGTTCTGCAACAAGAAAGAGACCCTGGCAATGACTTCTGCAGAAGGCGTTCCTAACAAATCTGTGATCAAATCCAATTGGTGAACCACATTCTTCCCCGAAAAAAGAGGCTTTCCAGTTAGAAGTTCAGCAAAGATGCAACCAATGCTCCATATATCAATGGCTGGTGTATACTGCAGGAAATACATGCAGAGAAAGATAAGGAACCTTTATAGATTGGATTATAACATATTAATGGCCTTTCACGTTGCACATAATACAGGAAAAATTATAAATAAAACATGCACAGATGTGGCATGTTAAAAACACGTTTGAGGTATCTACACAATTCATTGTCTATAGATTCTTGAAATATACTTCACAAACTGGAATGTAGCCAGGTATGCAAACTTTTTAAAATTGATATTTGCTGTTATAACTTTCTTCCTACTTCGATGACCATGATTCCTATATCAAGTCTTGCCCTTTCTCACTCTTCATGTATATCCTTCCAACTTCTAGAGGCCTCTTTTTATTATTATTATTTTTTGCATCAGTGGTTGCTCAAAGATAAAACATTTAGGTATTCCAATTATTCTTTGTGGACTTCAAGATTTGTGTCCTGCCAAAGAAAGCTCTCCTGGACAAAAATTTGAGACCAGACTGTGGAAGGTTGTTGGCTGGTCAATACAGGGTCTAGAAATTTGATCACGCCTATATATCTAACCATATCCTAAGTTGACCCTCAGAATTAGGTTATCTTTGCTTTTTGTTTCACAACCTAGGGCATACGAGGGCTGCACCGAGTTAGTTTAATCTGATAATACCTAGTTAAATAGTGTGGCAAAAATATGGTACAGAATGCATTATGGCATAGTTTGACTTGTGTTACAGCAAGATGGTCAAAAGTTTGAGATGACAAAGAGGATATTACAGAATAATTTTGGGTATGAGGAATGCTATTATACAATATGTTTTGTCCCCCTTTTTACTGCACTCACTGGAAGCTGTCCAATCAATTGATCACAAGGCTCTAATTAAATGTGTGACTTGCATAAGAATATGTGCTGAATATGCTTCTAAGAAGTGGTGCCTAATTGTTTGATCAGATGACCACCAATGAATGTGGTAAAAAGTGTGGCAAAATGTGATAACAAGAACATTCTTCTTTTGGTACTACTTTCCAAGATTTGATAGATATATACGTATATATATGCAACATAGAATTAATAAGATTACATCATTTTGTCAAAGAAGATATTAGTTTTCTCTGTTTTGTCCAGAAAGTAAATATCACTTGTACCCATGGTTTGAAAAAATGGTACCAGATTCGATACCGGTCAGGGCCAGTACCAGTACCAGCCCCCCCCCCCATACATACCCCCCCGCCTCTCTCTCAGTCTCTCTAGGGTTTCAGAGAGAGATCTCCCGATTCTCCCCTAACCACCATCACTTCTCTCTCTCTCTCTCTCTCTCTCTCTCGCGTCCGTGGCCACCATCTACAGTCCGTGGCCACCATCTACAGCTGCCTTCACCTCCGTCTGCAGTCCCCTTTGCCATCATTTGCATCCGCCCTTGCCATCATCCACGCCCCCCTTACAGCGCCAACAACCGCCACACACTCTCTCGAGTGTCCGAAGGCGATGTTTCTTTTGTTTGTTTTCCTGTACTGGCCGGTACCAGGATCAAATGGCCCGAACCGTATAGGCCAAGGCCAATACCGGTATGTACCGGGCGGGTACGGTATGTACCGGGCAATACTGCAGACCATGCTTGTACCAATGGTTAGCTTTGTACTTTCTGTATACAAAAGAACGATAGGCAATCTCAGAAATATGAGTATTTTCCCTTGCATTCAACTTTGGCATGACAACCAGGAGCTTTATTTGAGCAATATGTGCACATGTAGGAGTAAGTTATGCATACATCTACGAGTCTGAACACCAAATGAACCAGCCAGCAAAGACTTAAAGGAAAGGTCCTCTCCTATCCAAAGTGTCCTCAACCAGGACTATTAACACAATGACTACTCGACGTAGACAGTTGGTGTAATAACTGACTGATAATTACCGGCTAGAAAAAATCTCCACATTTCTAAATCATTAATCAGATCTCTTCAACTAACAATGGGTTACGAAGACAAGCTTTTATCATCATGATGGTAGTCTATGAGATAGCCTGATGACAATGAGCATGCATGAAATTAGGAATACAGTATCCACTAATATGTTTGTTAAATGGTGATAATTCTTAATTCTTTAATAAAAATACAGTGGAATGGGCGAATAAAATTATTTAAAGTAAGGCATATACACATTAAACAAGATGCCTTGAGTAAATAAAAACACAAAAGAAGAGGATCAAAAATCACAAATGAAACTAAACAAACTAGAGAGATAAGGACACAGCATTTTAAGAACAAATGAACAGCAAAAGCCACACACCTTTGAGAAAAATGACCCACAAAGTTCAGGGGCCCTATACCATCTCGTTGCTACATAATCCTATAAGGGAAAAACAAAATGGTAAGTGGTAACATCTCATAAGCATAATCTGCAACAGTACAGTGCCATTAGGAGGCTAATAAATAATAGATGCTTCATCACACTGCCATTAGGAGGCTAATAAATAATTGATGCTTTATCACAGTGCCATTAGGAGGCTAATAAATAATAGATCATTTATCTAGGTGAAGAAAACTCACCGTCCAGAATATGGCTGTGGGTGCATCATTGAAAGCCACTCTTGCAAGGCCAAAGTCACATATCTTGAGTTTACAATCAGAATTTGCAAGGATATTTTTTGGTTTGAGATCTCGGTGGAATACGTTTGCTACATTGAAATGAAAGACCACAAAGAGGCAGTCAGCACAAAATGAAATAAAATGGTTTTTAATGGCATAAATTTAAAGAAACAGAAGAATTGAGAGTTATGTATCTGAATAATTGATGATAATGAACAGCATGTGATGTATTGACTGTGTAGCTGCGTGCAAGAAGAGACTTCTTCCATCATTAAGAAAAAAAAGGCAATGTGATCAGCAAATAGCTGTAGTTTTTAAAGTAGAAGCATGAGCACCTGTATGTATGTATTTCAAACCCCGAAGCAGCTGATAAAGGAAGAACTGGTAGTGTTCAGGAGTAAGGTCATCATTAGCCTTAATGACCTGATGTAAGTCAGACTCCATAAGTTCGAAAATGACATATATATCTTTGAATTCCCTTCGAGAAGGAGGAAGGAGAATATGTTTGATTACAACAATGTCAGGATGTCTTAGCAGTCTGAGCAGCTTAATTTCACGAAGTATGCGCGTTGCATCAGAGACATGTTCAAAGATGTCATTTATCTTCTTAATTGCAACTTTGTCCCCAGTATGTGTGTCTAATGCAGAGCAAACAACACCATAGCTCCCTTTGCCTATCACCTCTTCTATCTTATATCGACTGCCCTCACCATACTCAGTGAAGAAGTCGATGTCCGCAGGTGCCTATATCAGTGTAATTCCAAGAAGTTCTCATGAGCAATTCAATTCAGAGCATATGGCCTGAAGCTAAAGAACAGGAAACATAAGCAAGAAAATACATGGAAGGAAAGGGTTCCCAGTAGAGATATACAAGATGACCAACCAAGATTTTGAGAAAATGTCATCAAATCAACATCATTCTTTGGCATATACAGTGGCTTTATTAAACAAAAGGACAAGCCAAAAATTATGTATAGGCTATTATATATTAATTGGAATTATCTAGGTCAAAGAAAATGCTTAAAGATAGATGCTACAGTGCCACACTTTGTGCCACCCTCTTTGTCACACCCTTTACCTGCTGCAGTGCTCTCAAGCCGGGAGCACCAAACTAAGTAGTTCACCTCTGCCATCTAATCTTGTGATCAGACGGCCGAGGTGTGAGTGGCAAAAAGAGTGGCATAAGGTGTGTCACCGACTCACCATAGCATTCTCCTGTCCCAAACATTGCCTTGGCTATAGGAGAAGCTCTCTCTTCCTTGGGGTGGAGGGAGATTTCAAGGACCATACACAGCTTAGAAAATAAATATTTTTTTCAAATATTTGCCAACAAAGTCTTACTATAATGACACCACATGTATGAAGTTTTGATTAAAATTCTCATTCTTTCACATACTAAAGAAGTCAAACACCTATAAGAATATGTGTGGGACAGATTAGTGATGACAAAAGTCTCCCTCGAAATTAGCATCTTACATCCTTGTTCTCCTCTGTTTCTTTTCCATATTTCCATCATGTCAGCAGACCTCCACCATAGTGGCAAAGGCAGTTCACAGAAAGCCCATAAAACGCAAACCTGGGTGGTTCCCTTCCTAGCCCTCTATCCATACCAACTGGGTCACAGCTCGTTGGTGAGATACTGAGATCATTCAGAAGAAAGAAGGTTGTGCATATCTACCAAAGGAATATTGCAACATGTTAGATTATCCATGCAATGATAATCAAGTTATAGAATATAACCTACCGAAAAAAAATTATAGAATATGCCTTTCAGGGAAACATTTGTTTTTCAACACAGAACATGGTGCCAGCTTAAGAAGCTGTCGGTTTTACATCAATCACCACTTCTTATAGACAGTTGTAGAGATTGATCAGATATAAACTATCGGCAAGAACTGCAAATTATACAATGACTTAATAAAGGAATTTCTCATCCAATCATGAAATAAGAACATGACAGGTACTGAGACTAAAGACTCATGTTTCATGCACTCAGTCCCCAGGATGAAGCATGCAATTCATGATGCAGGGGGAACTCAGACACGTAACCTTGGGAGCAAATTCAAGACATGAGCCAATAGGGCCACACACCCAGTTTCTAAACCATATACTGTATAAATTTTTCATGTTAACCATGTGCAAAATTATGCTTGATAAGTTGATGGTGGAGAGAAGAATGAAATGAGCTAACCAGCACATGACAACAAAGTCCTACAGAGAGTAGGACTGCAGAAGCTTGTGGGGCTATTAGGATTTGCCAACCATTGCCAGGCCACAAAACCATCCTTGCAAAATCTAGAATATATGGTCATAAGAACAGAGCCTGCCAGGAATCTTCCCAAAGTTCAGCAGACAGTTGAAAATTAATCCCCAGTTATGCAACAATGGCATCCATGCCTAACCAGTCAGTTAAGCTGGCGTGTACAATTTCCATAGGCTCACAGCAAACCAAAAACTGTCGGATCAGGTAGGTACAGTATCAACAGCCATGCCACAGGACCCCCTTCACCAGCTAGTTATGGGGCAGGTGCAGGTGTGATTAGAAGACGACATTGTGATGGTTACGTACGAGTACCAACAGTAACTGCACCGTCAAATCAGAGAGCCGACAACTCTCCGCGTACATGAACAGTGAGAAGAACTCTCATTATCACATCACGTTGCCAAAAGTAATCGAAGAAAAAGGTATAATTTAGGTATAATATCAGACCAGAAGATAGAGGTGAGGGGGAAAAAATCCATAAATTTGGAGAATAATACCGTGTCCTTCAATTTGGCGGGGAAAAACAGTGCAAAATCTGACAAAAAAAACACATGAACTTTCTAGGGTTGGACGATCACAGACCATGAATTTGCAAGAAAATAGAGCCAGTTAAACTCCGCGGTTTGCCAACACTCAGATCTTGGCACCAGATAACTTCGAGAATTCAAGAAAAGCAACGATAAAGCGGAAAAGAAAGACATGAACGCCGAACAATCAAGAAGGGGTGAGGGGGCAAAAATACAAAGCCAGATGTGTTTCCTCCTACCCTCCTTCTCTGCTGATCCGGCTGCATCTCGCCCTCCACACCGCCCGTACCAAGCAGTGATGCGTACGGAACTCTTCCACAGGACGCCCTCTCCAAATCTGATCTACGGGATGCTGCAGAAGAATGCCGGAAATGATCAACGACAAAAAGGCCACTGAGAGGGCCAGGCGTCCGCAACCCTCCACCCCTGTTCTTCTCGCCCTTGTCCGTTGCTTACTCCTCCCCTGCCCTCCCTGGCACCAAACAATGTGGGAGTTTATGGGAGGAGATGACAGATGGAGGGAATGGGTGTTGGAAGAAAGCACCACCCAACACCAAGAATTGAAATATCGGCAGCAGCAGCAGCAGCAGCAAACAATTGTCTCGATCTGAGGAGAGACAGGGAGAGAGCAGGAACAAATGCAAGGAAACAAGCAGAGAGCACCCAGCTGCTGCTGCTGCTGTTGTGGGTGCTTGGGACAGCGACAAGGGGGACAGCACCAGCTGGAAACAGGGAGGTAACGAGGTGAGGGTGGAGAGAGAGAGAGAGAGAGAGAGAGAGAGGGGTTGCAGTGAGAGATTCCTTTCCCAAATGATTCTCATATTAACAGGAGTGATTATTATAATGAAGCTGGCCCCGACACGCCCCTCTGCCCTGGCCCATTTAATCTGATCCAACCACTTGAAATGGGTAATAAATTGTATAGTTTTTTGCGTGAAAATTATTGTTAAAAATAAATTTGTAAAAAAATCATTCTTAAAAATGTATTAGTAGGTATATCACTGAGTTAATTTAAATAGTACATAAATATCATTTAAACGTGATTTTCTTACAAATTGTTGATAAAAAAAATGATATACATACAAATAAATATGATATTTTTGTACAATTCAAATTACACAGTGATATATCTGTTAATATATTTTTAAGAATGATTTTTTTACAAATTTACTTTTAACATTAGTTTCCATATAACAAACCCTAAATTGTATGCAGTGGGCCTATGAAACGTTTGAAAATCCAACAGGATATTTACTTGTCACAATATCATTGTTAATAATTTATTTACAAAATGACCTTATCAAATACTTAATTTTAGGAATACTCTTTTCAAATTTGTTCAACTTATTTTTTGCCAGAATTTGGAGAGAGACACTGAGTTCTACACAGGAGGAGATGATGCCATTCGTAATGGTTCTTTAAGTCATTTGGACGGGGGAATAGGGTTGAATCGGCCCAAATCGATTTAACGGTTGAATTGCGATTCGGACGGTTCGGATGATTTTTTGCCAATTGACCGGATCGGGTTTAATCGGACCTGTTCTTAGATCTGTTCACGGTCGAACCGGTCCGATCGGCCGATCCGATCCGATTCTGATAACACTGATTCTTAAGAAAGACGCCTCTGTAATTAACTTAAATAAAAAATAAATGCAGATGGTCGAAGAGAAAAAAAGGCTCTTTTTCACCATAAATGCGTCATTTTAACGAGGGATTAACGAGGTATCCGTATATAAATACGTAAATCAAGAACATAACTAAACAAGAAGATGTTTCTTTATTCCCTAATTTTATGGATAAGATCAATTTTAAGGCTAGGGTATTATCAGCATGCTCGGGAAATGATGTTTATCTTTGTTCTTTGTTGCAGTTAACGTGGAAACTTGATTTTAATCGAGGTCTGTCGGATCACCGGATCAAACGTTGCAATTCTCCAGAGGTGAGATTCGATAGGTACAGTACCATGATGAGGATATTTATTAGAAAAAAAAAGAAGTTTTTAAGAAAAACAAATTGAGCCCCAAGTAACAAGGAAGTGAGGGACCGATTTATATAGAGATTTTGTATAAATATCCGACCCCCCTCCTCTCTTTGCTTTGTGGGCCCCACTGCCCTCCCCCCTTTCTTCTTCCCTCCACCCCTTCCCCACCCAACCCGTCACCGGGCGACACCGGCCACCCCGCCGCCCTCCCCCTTTCCCTCCACCCCTTTCCCCACCCCGCTCATTGTCATACGACACCGACCACCCCGTCGGACGTCACCATCCACCTCAACCCGCCACCAGACCTCGTCGGAGCACCTCGCCTCACCACTCCCACGTCTATCTCTCGTATCGGCCTCCCCCCTCGATCGTCGCCGCTGTCGTCACCGTCGGCATCAGCCGTCGATGACCCAATAATAGATCGTGCTCGTGCAAACATGCCATCACACCGGTTCCATGTTCTGTCTCCAATCAGTAAGATAGTGTACGTGTAGTATCCTCAGTCTTCGAAAATGGAATGTTCCACGAAGTTGGCATCGGCTGTGTTACTCTAGAGTAAATGTGATCTTACACAATCTCTTAGGCCGAGTTTGACAACGGGGTTGTCCACCGGTTAGCCGACATCGACTAATCGGTGGACCCCGCCTCCACTCACCCTCCCCCTCACAGAAAAAATTTAACCGGGGTCGGGTACCGTAACCGACCCTTCGGGGTCGATTACGGTAGCCTGGTACTCGGTTCTCAAAGCCGCCCTTAAAGACATGGTGATACTCACTATCAATAAAATAAAGAAAGAGATATCATTCCTTATATTTCTCCATATTTAAAGTCACAATAACAATACGATGACAATGGAAAAACTCTCTTTTTTCCGACTACTTTGGTTCAAGGAAAGATAGGTTGAATAAATAGAAAAGTATTCTATCATCAAACAATTGAATCTAATGTCTCAACTAACCCAGCCTTATCTCTATTTTTTGGTAGAAATTGCCACGGTTGAAAGAATGTTGCGTGAACCATCCACTAGAAAATTGAGATAAAAATTCACCGATTGTAAAGAGAAATGTGGGTGGATTGTGATATCTAATTGACCATCATGTACAAATTTTGCATTTTTTATTTTCCAAGTTTTGATGTCTTCCGAGAAAAAAGGGGAAGAAAAATTGACTTGATTCACGTCCTTTGGACTTGCATGTTCACTTTTAATTACTCGATACTCAGCAGCACCATGCGAGTTTGAAATTGAGGAAAAATGTACAGCTCGATCTTGTTTACTTCCGAGAAAATAACAATTGCTTCACGGTCAATTTGGGTTTCTTGGGTGAGGATGTGTGAGTGAATTGTAGAGAGGAGAAATTCAGTAGGATCCACAGAAGAGAAATGGGTCTGAAACATATTTAGATCTTGAGAATTGTGCTTGAATGTATCAATCGTACCTAGACAGGTGGTTGTTATTGTTGCCTCAACGATGGGTGCCAAATATGTTATTCCCTGATAGCTCACCTGACGTGAAGAAGGTGGTGCAGAGAATTACAGCAATTCATTTATTTGTTTCACTTCTTCTAGGAACTGTTCTTCTGATGTTGGTTCTTCATCAAAATATATTGTGGTGGTATCTTCCTTCATATTATTTGGTCGATATATGGAACAAGCAAGGAATTTGTCTTTTTTTTTTTTTGGAAGTATTACAGTGATTCATATCATTCATAAAAAGATGAACATACAAGGCGATATACTGCACTCGAGCGAGAGCAACCGCAAGATACACGACCCAAAGACTTCCAAGAAGAAAGCAAGAGTACATAGCGAGGAACAAAAAGGGGGTAGACAAACGCCGAGGATGAGGAGACCTGGAAGCGCCGGAAAAGGGTCTGCTGCTTTTGAAGGATACGGGAACCTTCCACGAGGAGCACGGGGCTTCCTGATCGCACTGACTTCTGGCGGTGACGAAGAGAATCTCGGGTGGCCAGCACCACGATGGATGCATGGTATCTCCGAGACACTTCAAAGACGAGGTTGGGAACCCGATACCTGCAACACGGAATAGAACCAAACATTTCCGAGGCCTCAAGGGTGCGCCCATCCGAGAGGGGAAGATCGGAATGGGGGTGTCTTCTTGGGTATAGCCCATGATGCTGAGGAAATAAATTGTTGTTTCTTTTGGTGAATCAAAACATTTTTTTGTCATAAAGCAGTTGTTGTATAGTACCAGATCATCTTCCCTTCTGAAAAAGTTAGGGGCATGTTGTTAAAGCTGCTATACTTGGTTTGAGCATATATAGGCCTAACTATCTGTGATTCTTTGGTGGGGGAGGTCCCCATCGGTTCATATCTAAATGCAGGTTTTTGTTGTTATGCAATTGTGTTGGTTTTAAAGAAGCTTTCAAAAGCCTATTACACTCTGATGGAGTTGTCATTGGTTTATGCAAGCTTACTTCTTTAAAAAATGCTACAAAGTGCTCATTGTGGTAAGGTACAATGTGAGAGAGCCCAAAATATTTGCGAGTATCTTGGTTTACGTTCATCATCATTTCTTCAAGCAAATTTCTTCAATGGGGGATGCAATAGAATGACATTCTTCGTATCGAATGTCATGCCTAAATTTTGCGACAAAAGGAAGATAGGTTGGACGAACCATATCTATTTCTCCAAAGTAGCATGAAACAACTGAAATGATTTCAGCTTTGAATTTATATACTAGGTTTCTAACTTCTTTTGAGAAGAACTACCATAACGATCTCGTACTGTAGCAAAGTGACACTTGAATTAAGAAAAAATATAATTCAAACCTACAAAAAGAAACCAAAAACCCCACCCCCTTCTCTTTTCTCATTCTCTCCCCCTCTTCGTCCGCTGTTCTACCTCCTCTCCTTCCCTCCTTCGACGGCCGACGGCATACGTGGAGGGGCGAGGTGGCTGGGCAACCGTGACAATGATAGCAAGGTTTGGGGGCGAGATCGGGCGGTGGAGCGGCTCGGTTGGTTCCCGGAGGTGGCAGACCGATCTTGGGGGATTTCATGATTTCGACGTGATTAGGCGATTTCTTATGCGTAAAAGTCTCGTAAGAGGTAGGGGGTGGATTCTGGACTCTCCTTTTGTGTTTCCCCGTTGTTTTTGCTATTTTGAGCTAGAGAGAGGGTTTAATTTATGTTCAAGGGAAAATGGCATATTTAGGGCTGTGCTACAAATTTAGCCGATTCGAGTAGTGTTTCGTAGTTTAAAAGCTTTCTACTGAAAGTATGAATGGAGGGGACTTCTCCCGGTTCTGCGCAGTAACCAAGACTCGTCACTATTTACCTAGGTGATCGAGTACCGACTGACTGTCATTCTATGAGTGGTTTGAGCATTGTGTCTGTCTAGTTATATCACTGTTATTAATTACTAAATTGAAATTGAAACTACTATTTACTGAACTGAAATTGAAATGACTATTACTGTTTACTGAGTCGTTATTCAAATGACTATTACTACTTACTGAGTTATTATTATAATGACTATTACTAACTGAATTGAAATTGAAACTACTGCTACTGTTCACTGAGTTATTATTAAAACAACTATTACTACTTACTGAACTGAAATTGAACGACTGTTATTGCCTACTGAATCATTTTTAATACGACTATTACTGCTCATTGAATTGATATGGAAACTGTTATTACTGTTCACTGAATCGATATTGGAATGACTATTACTGCCTACTGTTATCGCTCATTAAATCGATAGTGAAATTAGTATTACTGCCTACTGAATTGTTATTGCATGTTACTGTTATTACACTGTAATTGTTTATATTTACAAATGATGAATTATCATTTACTTTGTCATTGATATAATAAAATTTTAATGTACATGTTGCATCTGTAAAATGTTAATAGTATGACTTATGATCATAAAAGTTGAGATTGGATTAAATGTATTAACCTCATGTGTTATCTAATTGAAATTATGCCTATGAATAAATTATAAAATGAAATACCGTAAATCACTTTGGATGTGTTTATACATGTTATGATTGGGGACTATGCTAGTCTCTTACTGGGTCTATTCGTAGGCTCACACCGTTGAACATTTTCAGGAGAAGCGGTAGAAGAAAGTGATGAGTGATCTCGCAGTAGTCTGATCGAGGCTTAGAGTTACTACGAGTATTGTCTTAGGTAGTTATGTCAGTTAGAAAAAAAAAATGTGTGAAATTTTGGTTATGTAGTAAATGACTTATTAAATTGATAATCTATATTTCGATGTATGTGGATGCATTCATTTGAATGTAAGCTGATGATTCGAGCATGTTCATTTCTACTGTAATGATATCTCAATGTTTATGTAAAAATTCTCTACCGTGATTGTACCGTTTGGGTTGTCCCACCGCAACGTCTCGATCGAGATCCGACGTGAGTCTTTACGACTGGACCGGGTCTTCGAGTCGGGGTGTTACAGCAGAGATAGAACTCAGAGAGAGGGCTTCACACCCTGGAAAGTTGGAGGAAGAAGAAGAACAGTGGGAGAGAGGGGGGGGCGCACAAGGCTCTCTTGCAATTTTTACAAAATTTTTTTCATTAACTTCTACCAAATGAAAAAATACAAGGATATATAGAAATTGACAAAAGACCAAGCTTACCCCTAGATCTAGGATTTGGGAAGGGTAAATGGGGTATTGGACTTTATTCCCCCATGTGGTCAAAACCCCAAATAAATAAGAATACAACACCTATTTATTATATACTAAATGGGGGGCGCCCCCTTGACTTCAAGGCCATTTTTTTTGAATTTTTCTCCCCTTTGTCCCCCTTGAATGGTCAAAGCATCTAGAAGTCACCTATGACATTTGACCATCCCCACATGAGCCCTAAGACTTAGGTGGATTAATGGGGAATAAGGTGGGGGGCCCGTACTGGACCTATTTACCTTTTACAAATAAACCCAGAGACTTCTATAGACTGACAAATTGGCTTATAAAGCCTTACAATTGTAAACTCATTTATGCAAGGACATAAATACAAACTAAAGGACATAGATGTAAATAAAAACATTAGTGTCTGGAGTCGATTCCCATCCGGATACCTGGGGGGTTTGTGGTTTTTAACCCCTATGGGGCGAGGAAAACGATAGGATAATGTAAAAATACTAATAGAACAGTAGAAAACGTGGAGAAGAGCGAAGAAAAACGAAGATGGAATGACTAAAAGGTGATCGAAAAGATTTAAGATATGACTAAAAAAATGCGATGAAACCGGCTACTCCCTGGACCGAAGGCTTAGAGGATATAGAAAGCCTTTCTCCCTAGTTGGACTTTGCTTTAGAAAGCGGCAGCACTTCGACGCGAACTCCCGAATCTCCCCTCCTCCGCGGCCATGAGCCAATGATTCTATCTATAGACCCTTGAAACCCTAGATCGAGTTGGAGGTTTTTGGGCGGGAATTAGCCTTGGATTATTTTGAATAAAACAGAGATAATACTCCCAGCCGCCAATAGGATCAAACGGCGCCCTATTTGGATGAGAATCCGCAGAGAAATCCGTGGATGAAGTAACAGGTTTGACCATGGATAGAGAGAAAAATCGCCCGTCGGCACAGGAATCTCGGCTGATAGAAACGGTCCAACGATAGACCGCTCGAGATGCTAAGCGGCCCATCGACCAACCGCTATTCATCCGGCCGATAGAAAATAAAAAAGGATAAAGATGCGTATTTATTCAAAGACCAAGTCAAATATGGGAATCCCGCCAAATAGAAACGGTTCTTGACAGACCGCCAAAGATTCAGCGGTCCATCACACGACCGTTATTTACCTGGTCGTTGGAAAATAAAATTGAGATAAAATAGGCTTATTTATCCCAAATACCAAGTTAAATCAAGGTTTGTCAAGCTCCAATTCGAGAAATTAAATAAGCAAGCCCAACCAGGGAGAAAAATACCCATAAAATAGGCCCAAAACTATCTGAAAGTGGCTCAATAAATAATGGATAACTTGGGACATCATAAATGAGGGTAAGAAAATGACTCAACTCGAAGGTATAAAACGGGAGTCAACAGTTATATGCTTTACAGCTTGAAGGTTATGATGTGATCTTGATAATGCTTGGCTTAAGACTTGGGCGTAATTGCGAATTGCAAGACCAAGAGAATAGTTTCAATCCCTAAGGGGATTCTTTAATTTCTGTGGTCTTAGCTAATTATAGTGCGCAACAAAAACATGGTGGGACCCTGACTCACGAGCCCATGATCAGATTAGTGGCAGAAGTGGAGGATATCTCTACAACGAGCAAATTTTCACAGGTCTTCTAGATGATTGTGAAGATTGCCCCTCATCGTAAGATCGATGTGGCCTTTGAGGTCGTGCCAGGCACCATACGCTTGTCAGAAGTGGTACATTGGGCGGCATTGGCAAGTAGAGAGCACAGTCGTAAGAGTTGCTAGATAAGGACTATGTTCGCCTTGGTTTTCTCCAAAAATTTACCAGAATCAATTTATTTTGAGTAGGAACAAGGGACTTTAGTTGCTTCTAATAATTCTAAGGATTAGAAACGCGTTCCCAAAACATCTAGACTGATGCAACATATGGACAAGTGGCCAATATCTTCAAATGTTGACATTATTAACACTTCTACGAGCAAATCAAGTCTTCAAAGTGAGATCTTTTGATTTCTGCGACTTCATGTGCACCATCTTATTCCATCCCCTTAGAACTATTCACTCCTCATTATTCAATCTCTTACATTAGCAGCAACCAAAAGCTTTATCAACTTCACCAAAAGAAGAATTTTTTGCGTATTAGTTGTTTGACAGTTGAGTTTATCCTATTTTTATTTTGACGATTATAAAATAAATTTAGTATTGGCCTAACTTAGCTGTTAAGTGTATTTTGGAGTTGTTGATTATAGATCTTAAATTGTTACTTTGAATAAATTCAAGAATCTCTACAAACTGTCTCCGGTGTTTGAAGTCAGTTGAAAATCGCGCTAGACACTGAAATCCACGAATCGGGATTCTGACAAAAACATAGTTTTCTGATCTTGTAGAGGTCTCTATCGTCGAAAGTGGCTAAGGGAATATTTTTTAGAGTTTATTCCCTTAGTTGTAGGTTTTATCAAAAACAAAGTAAAAGGAGATCGTGTTAGTCAAAATAAAATAGCGGTTGCGACTTATCCTAATGGAAATATGTTAGATCACGTTGAGGAGAGGTAGTTATAGCAAAATAGGAGAATTCGATTGTAACATAAAATGTGAAGGTTGCTTGATCAAAATAAAAAATAGAAAAAAATAAAAGAAAAAAGATATCTTACGTGTTTCTCGTCAAAAGAGGTGATTGTAGCGAAATAGGATATAACCTTACATGTTTATCTTCAAATAAAAATGATTAGAATAAGATACGGAGAAAAATTAAAGGTGTTCTCATCTCTAAGGCGATTGCAACAAAAGCACAAGAGAGAAATTTTGTGCATCTTCCAAAGAAAAGTCGATTGCTCTTGTAACTTTCAACGATCAACCAAGCTAACACTACTAAAAAATTCCATATATAAGGCAGAAAATAATAGATAGAAATAAATTATGACTTATATCTGTTAGATTATAAGATAAAAATAAAATCAGCCTTCTATATATATTAAATAAATTTTATACAAGGTAGAATATTAAATTATACATTATATAATATATTAAATAAAAGACACTGATAATTTTTTTCCCATTATTCAATTTTAGAAATGATTCCCTCTCTCTCTCTCTCTCTCTCTCTCTTTCCCTCCGCCTCCTCACCTCCCCGACCCCTCTCTCTCTCTCGCTCTCGCGCACACCTCCCCTCTTAGACTTTCCCTTGCTCCGTGCCGGAGACACCGGACAGAGGGCGGCGTCCGTCGTGGCGAGTGATACTGGCGTCGGGGGAGTCCGGAAGGAGGAGGTCGTGGTCGTTGGTGCCGGCCTCGCCGGCCTCGCCACCGCCGTCTCCCTCGCGAGGTATGCTTGGGAACTCCACTGGCTCCGACGTCTCGATCTGGTTTGCTTTATGATTTTCCTGCTCTCTGAAATGTTTACCTGTGCTACAGGCTCGGGGTGCGCTCGGTTGTTCTCGAGCAGGGGGACTCGCTGCGGACCGGCGGGGCCTCGCTGACGCTCTTCAAGAATGGGTGGCGCGTGCTGGACGCCATAGGCGTGGGCAATGATATCCGGCCACAGTTCCTCGAGATCCAAGGGTAAGAATAACTAGTATCTATACACAAGCAAGGCGAGAAGACACAGTTGGGGCCAATTGTTCGGCTTTCTATCCCCCCCCTCTCTCTCTCACACACACAGTTGTTGTGAATTGAACTCCTTGATGGTATCAGTTGTCTGTAGGCTGGCAATAAGGTCGAATGAGGGGAGGCTTCGACTTTCAATGCACCCCGCATGCTTTTAAAAGTTGATTGTTGTTCCAAGTTGTGCAATACGATTTGCTTTTCTCACAGTTAGTTGTTGGATGAAATTGAACAAGAAAAGCCTTTTCTATGACCAGGAACCAGATCTGTATGCTATATGTAGGCAGAGGTAGAATAATTAATTTAGGTGTAGAAAGATAAACAACCTGCAATAACGTGCAATCAGTTTCTTTAAGATCAGATTGCATTCGCCGACTTGTAGATACGTATCATATCGGATTCTTCTGGATGCGATGCGAGTTAGTCCTACTCAGGTCTAACTTGGACCGACTCGGCTGAGTTGCATGTTTGACATAAATTCAATAATAGAGTTTAATACTCTTCATCCATGAAATGCAAGATCTATGATTAATGTTATATCATTATCATGACATTTTAATTTAAAATTTTGGATCAATTTTTAGATATTATGTCGACACATCATTTTCCTCTTGACTAGTGCCTTCATCACTAGACATATCCTCCTCCGACGAATCAGAACTTTCACCATGAAAGTCCCAAAATGTGTATGCCTGAGCAATTCCATACTTCGAAGACATGGAATTTCACGCCATTCCTCACTTGCCTTTCAGAGTTAAGACATCGCATACTAGGACAAGAATCTTGTCATGCAATGCTGCCCTGTCATATGCAAAATCCAAAAACTCATCAAGTCCTTCCTCCAATTCAGGGGTGTTCCTCAAAAGGGACATCCAATTATTATCTATCGGCATCCTTAATGCATGCCCCTACAAAAGATAAAATAAAAACAAAACCAAAATGAGACATATACACAAGATCTGAAATATTTTTAGGCAATCATTTTTTTTTCTACTGAAAAGAAGGTGGACAGTTTGATGATCCGTATATGCCATTTAATTTCAACTATAAAGATGGACCGTTGGATCCATACACACCAAGCCTTAAAGCTGATTTTATCCAAAGAAAACTATATTCAGTTTGACCCCCTACAGAAACATACATATAAGAAAGCTAGAAAGGTTTCCAGAAAATTATAACAAAACTACAGATTTCGGAGCCTAAAATACTAAAACAGGTGACGAAGGTAAGTGTGACATTAATGATCAGGATAATTGTCAGAAAGATAAACTAATCACTACTCCCAAAAAAACATGATATATCGATGGCCACTTCCAAAAGAATCTTGGATGAAGTTATATATGGGACTGTAACTCTTCACATAAGAACTTTTCATCATCAAGTTTGAGGCTGCAGTTATATATTATGTCTGGTTAGGGAATGTGATGGTTCTGCTTGAAGCATGGCATCGTCATCATGTCTGTGTGGACAGCCAAACATAGATTTCTCAATGAGGTCGATATTTTTATTTCACTGCCAGAATGAGTTTAGGAGGCTGTTCTAAGGGAAATCTAGTACAGATATTACTTATGAGAGATTTAAAACGTGTCAGTAGTCTTCTCAAAAGATGCATGTTTGGCAACTAAGTTGTCTTCCCTGCTGATGTTTAGTTGTGAGAAAACTGTGGAATATCAATTCATTAAGTGGGTGCAGCATTAAACAAAAGGCTTTCTTCTTGGTCATCTCAAAAAAAACGTCTAAAATAACAGATAAAATCTCTTGCACCCTGATAACATAGATGTTTAGGTCCACTGAATAGATTGCATACAAAAGCATAATTCAATTAATAAAATTTTTCTTAACTCACAGGAAAGAGAGTTAAGAAAAATTTATGGAATTCTCCTCTGCCTTGTTTCAGAGAGAGGAGCAGAATCACTTTTAATAAAAATTGATAGAATGTCATGAAGTATTGATATCTACATGGCAACCACTATTGGATAAGCATTAAGAAGACACAAAAGACAGCACACTGCCATGTAAAAGAATGGGGAACCAGATCAAAGTATACAGTTAAGTACCTAATTATTGAACAAGAGGTATGCTCCAGATGCATGACATAGGAGCCACAGCTGTACCTTTAGCAATCCATCCGAGATTCTAAATGTTACCTTTAGGCTGCAATACATAGCACACACCAAATCACTGCCATGATGTAATAATTCAAGGACCGCATCGATTGCAATTGCAGAATAAAGATGTCATTGTGCACATGCAATGTCAAATTGGTAGAAATCTGTCATAACCCTATTCTTCCCCCTAGTTGTATTGGAATGGATTATTATGGAATTGTGGAAGCACAGTTCTGGATGTTTGCTAGCTAGGGCAGCATTTTCAAAACCCAGATTCACAAGAGTTGATTGTGAAGGAATCTGAAGAAATCAAAAAGATGAGCTTGAACAATTACATTGAAATCTTAAAAAGTATATTTGAGAACTGAAATACATAGAATTGGAAAATTACTCGTTGAAATAATTATATAATATACCTCCAAATATTTTATACTTTATTATGTGTTGTATATCCTTTATACTGCCATGTATATTCTGTAATAAGCAAGGTTTGCAGAACAGGAACCGATGGGGGCGGAGGGTTTCGGTCCTAGTTCCAGTTCAGACAGGGAAAAGTCCGTAGAGAAATCTGAACATTTATTCAAGCATCTAAGTCCACTATGGAAGGAGGTTATGAAGAATTGATCATGAAATAGCAATTTATTGGCTGAGTACAAGGTCAGTATAGTTGGAAAAATCAGATCATGTGCAGACAATTCTACGAGGATATGAGATTGGTTATGACTGGCTAGAAGTAGGAATCTTCCGGGATCAGGCAATTAATGCAGATCCAATCTTGGGCCCCTGATCCAGTCCAATGTTCCAGCCAGGAGCTCTTTTATAGAGTCAGGATTATTAAGGGAAGCATAAGAAGAGAGAAACAATCACCTGTGGATTACTCTATCTATCTTCTTATTCTTGGACTTTACAATGTAGAAAGCGCAATCAAAGTGTACAAATGACAGAAATACATGGACTCATTTTGGCAAGCATGTCACAAATTTCTAGCACAGTCCAAGTAGACAGAAGAATATGATTAGATAGAAAAAGCTGAGGAAACTGTTGATTATTGAACCAAGCAAACATTCTGTGTGTTTTTTGTCCCCTTCTTTTTTGCATTTGTTGTGCGTGTGTGTGTGTGCAGTATGCAATGTGTGTGGTATGCAAGATCTGATGTGTACACTATAGTCTACAGAGGGGGAGCACAATCAATTGAGGATTGCCAGAGGGGGCAGTGGCCGATGGCTTAGATTTTGGGGAGAGATAACAAGGAAGAAAGAATAGAGTTTACAGGCCTCATGTAACAGGCAGCTATGTTCACTTGGAAGGAGGTCTTCTTTGGGGAATCTTTTTTTTTCATGGAGATCTTGACAGTCTTCCCCTCTGCATCAATTGGCAAAACAATACTTCATCATATCATGTACTGATGCTCAAACTGGTCTACATTTAGCCATTGCTTGCTTTGTGTACTTCCTGATAGTCCATGCTGTACTGATATCTACGTATGGCTTGATTCTTGTATCCTTTGCACGGTTTCCTACTATCACTATATCTTCAGATGTTCTGGATTATCATATAACTTTTACGTTGGTTCTTACCTCGAATTTTTAAATAAATAATTTTTTTATCATGGTTCTTAGGTGACTTTCTATGAAGCACTCAAGGATCTTACAGACTTTGGGATAAACAGATGGTTGCCTCATAGCAACCTGCAAATCAGTAGCTCTTTTGAGGGGCTATTTTTAGGAGGATTAGCTGGTGGTATGTCTTCGGATCAACCTTTGACAAAATATAGCCTTTATATATTAGTAGCTGTGTGTGACTACTGATGATCATGCTACTTTTTTAGAGTTTCGGTAGGTACTTTTTTTTTTAACGGGGAGGGGGGAACGTGGGATCGAACCCAAGACCTCCCCCAAAGAGGGGAGGTGGTGAGACCATCACGGCAAGCCGTGGGCTCTTATATATCCAAGTTCATTATCTCATTGCAGTACAATTTTATGTTTAATTTTCTGCAACTTATATATTCAATTCATTAATTTTCATATTTTAATATAAAATTTGTGATTTCATCTATTCTAATCTTAACCACTTAAAAAAATGTATTTTAATCTTAATTTGTATATTGGGAATATATAATATTTTGGTTTTGGGGCTTTTAAAAAGGTGCCAAGGTGTTGCCTAGGCGATGCCTACATGGATGCCTTGTTGCCTAAGTGCTTAGGCTTCCCATGAACACTTTGGATCTCCTTGTCATCTAGACAACTATGGATGCAATCCACAACAACTTTATTCTATTTTTCGGACTTAATATTTTGATTGACTGATCCTAATTGGGATGATAGTCATGATACGATAAGGTCAGCCAAACTGGACAATGTAGGGGAAGGATGTCTGATCATGGATTAGTGCAAAAGAATAAAAAACAGAAAAGAAGTTAAGATATGAACAGTGGAATAGTGAAATGTTGGAAAATATCAGGTATCCAGATCCAAATCTGCCAAGTTAGATTGCCATTCTGCAGACTGTGGTAAGCAGCTGTAATTGCACATGAAATGTTCAAACAAGGGACTCAAGTTGGAGAAACATGGAAATTTGCATTTATCATCACAGAATCTAGAAGATATATAATAGTTGTCCAAGCTTTATACTAACTTTTCCATTAATTTCAGATTCTTTACAAATGATCCTACTGGCATACCTGACATTTGACTAGTAATTGGTACAATGAAAATCTTCGATCATCCCATAAGATATCTATAAGAAGCATGAAAAAAAACTGATCAAATTATAAGTTATGTTTTTTTTCTTGCATATAGCCTATTTGCTAGTGGCATTTATCTGTCTTCCTTTTGATGTTTCATTTTTCTTTTATGAATTAGTTTTAACATCTAAAAGTTAGTAATTTATTTATAATTTCGATGCATTTATCTGTCTTCCTTTTGATGTTTTTTTCTTGTATTCCATGGATTAAAATTCTTGTAAGTTCTCATTGCTTTAATTTACAAAAAAGTTTATATGTTATTTTTATTTATTCTTTTTATTATTTTTTCATACTTAAATTTTATTTCAGTTGCTCGAGAGGAATGATTAACTAAGAGATACTCAGTATAACTACATGATCTCTTATGTCATTGTAAGTATTTTATAAATTTTGTATAAAATGTGTCTATTTCATAATAATTTTTATAATGTCTTTTTAAAAATAGTTGTTGATCTTTTTGTAAGTACTTTTAAGAGAAGATGATGAAGAATGCTTATAAAGTTATGAAGATTATGTGGTTGTTATATTTGGATAGTTGTGGACATTTTTTTTTGAAGATGTGTAAATAGAGTTGTGTATGTCAAATGCACTTTGAGTGCATATTATCAGAATCATATGGATATCATATTGTGGATGTCATATTATGGATGTTATATTGTGACTTATGACTTTGTATCTTTTTGTCATATGATATTATATTTTAAATTTTACAATCTTCTTTTGTGAGAGAATAGTTTCATTCTATATTTAGAAGAAATTTATTTGTCATTAAATTTTATTTGTGATATTTTTTTTAGAAGAACTATCATTAAATATAACATGTTATATGGAGAAAAAGACTCCTTTTAAAAGATAATAGTTTATATTCTGAAGTTAGTATAGAAGGCAAGAAATTTTTGCCTTCTAGTGACTTATTTTAACAATTTATAAGGCAAAAAATTTTGCCATCTAAAAGAAATAGAAAGCAAAAATATATGCCTTCTATATACATCTTAGAAGGCAGAAATTATCATCGTCTAAAAAATAATAGAGGGCGCATATAAATGTCTTAAATCACGAGTTTAGTGAAAAAAATTGCCTTCTATAACTTGCATTTCTGTCTTTTAAAGTTTTTGCCTTCTAAAATTTACTTTCCGCCTTCTATTAACATAGAAGACAGTGCAATAGAAGGCATAATATAATTCGCCCTCTTTCCGCCTTCTAATAGAATAGATGGCGAATTTTGACACTTTAAAAGGCAGAATAATTTTGCCTTATATTATTATTTTTCTACTAGTGTAAAGGAAGTCATCTTCATCAAGCAATTGTGTGGATTAAGAAAGCGGCATCAAATCTATCATTATCATATTTGCTCTATATAACTCTAATTCTTAATATGTGTATTATAACATTCTAATAGAGTTTCTATTTAGGTATTTGGATCCTTCTTGTTGGGGAGGATATTTTCTTTGTTCATATTGTGATTCAAGGTGAACTAACACCTTTATGTCTAGTGATTTTGAGGAGAGCTACCACCCTTGTGTCTAGCGCGTTGAGACGAGGCAACGCCTTTGTGTCTAGCGGGTTGAGAAGTGAACTTGCATCTTGATGTCGATTGATTTGTAGTGGTGAGTTAGCACTCTTATGTCTAGTGATTCTTAGTAGAAATCCCAAGGTGTTCTTGGACAGTAGACGTAAGTCAGCACAGCGTTGTTCGAACCACTATAAAAATCAATATGTTCACTTTGTGCGATTGACTAGTTGTCTCTCATTCATTTTCTTAGAGTTTTTTGTAGAATGAAATTTTGATTTATTATATATAATTTAGTCGTGATTTAATTCAATAATCCAAGTCACATCTCCCCTCTGGGATTATTAGGTCCGGATTTTCTTTCAGAGCTCGTAAGTCATTTTTTGTGCTCATCCGAAAAACAAGTTTAAGTCTAAATAAAAGATAAAACCATATAGAATTTATAAGATTTTGTTTGATTTTATTTCATTTTTATTTTGTCTGACACTATTTTGATACTAGTCAAATGAACGCGCTTCGCGCGTGAGTTTACTTTGAATTATTTTAGCTCTAATGGGATGATTCATCTTGCTCTAACCATTTGACTAATGGTGGAGTTTTGTCCTTCTGTGACTGTGGACTTCGTGTTTGTGACCTATTGATTCACGGGCAAATTGCAAACACTGTAATCTCCACCAGAAGCTTCTGTGGCCTATTGATTCATGGGCAAATTACAAACACTGCTATCAATTTTCAAGTGACGATTACTTTTGTGTGTTGAAAAGAGAGTTCAACCCAGGAATGAATGTTGTTATTTTATTAGATTAAATGGTTAAGAAGAAATCAAATTTTGGGTACTGGTTTGTAATGTTTTTTGCTTGGCATATATATGCTCTCAACTTTGCTTCACATGTACGTCTCTCTATCAAGGTTGTGCGTAGAAGAGTCGGGGGAGATAAGCAGCTAGGTTATTATTCCTTTTGTGTTGAAAAGAAGAGACTCTCAAGGGATGAATATTCTGAACACCCACTTTCAAAAAGCAAAATTAAGTTATTTTCAATTTTATTCCGTTCCTTGGAGTTTTTCTTTCTTTGTTTAGCATTCGGTTCACGTCCTTGTTTTATCATCTCCATCTCTATTCCGTTGTTTCTCATATCCTCAAGAAGAATATGCACAAAAATTAACCTTATGCCATGAGAACATTCTATCAGCGTATTCTAAACACTTCCTCAACTTCATCATTAAAAAAAAGATCTTTGTTAAAACGGAGAAACTGATCAAGGAGGTATATAAACATAGTGGCACTACCAAGAATTTGGCCGTCTGTCACATCCGCAGCATTTTTTTCAAATTATAATGACATTAAAGTTAAATGTACATATAAAAATATCATTCCTTACGCTTCCAAGGAGTGGTGACAGTGTAAAACTTGTCCACGTATTAGGCTTCTCTAGTATCCATAAAATGGCACCAAGGTTGCATAATTTGTACTAAAGAAAAATGTTAAAAGATTTTGTCCCATATATCATTCACTGACTTCATCATGATTTATATGCAAAAAGGTATCACTGAGAATATGAGAAGTATATGACTGAACTTTGATTCTAATTTCTTGGGCAGACAACCAAGATATATACAGATATGCTCTGATCATGTTTGCAAGAAATTCCTATGAAGACTCATAATCCATGCAACAATAATGGTTGTTTTCAGAATTTGAGGTTACCTCAGGAGAAGAACTACAGAATGGCTCTCTATAGTCCAGAAATCTCACGTTCTACTTTTATAGCAACTTGTCGTGCAACCTGTATTAGATTGTGGAATATATGAGACATACCTTCTTGATGAGAGAAATTTTAGAAGACCTGAGGGAACCAGAGACCGCTTGCATTAAAAAATACTTGAAGATGTGACTGAGAAACACTTAATCCCATGTATACAAGTAACATTGTAGTAGAGAGAGCTGCAGATTTTATTAAAACAACCGAGAGAAAACTACAATGGACAAGCTTCAAGGATAAGAAAGTATCATTGTTCTGCTTCAGAAGCTTGCATACTTCATCAACATGTAAAACATATTATATATAGTCAAGTAACTATGAGCAAAAGCTCACCATGAAGGAGAACTTCATATATATGAATAAATATTATAAATTAATGGTCAGCTGTGTAAGATTTAAAGAGGCACAAATTGCAAACAAAAGCATATTTTGCAAACAATACAATAATGCTCTATTCGGCATGACTTGGATTGAAGAAAAATGCTAAAAGAATTTGTTCCATGCATCACGGATTGACCTCATCATGTTTAAACTCAAACATTTAAAAAGAAGTTTTCTGATGGCAAATAACATTTAACATAGTTATATAGAGATTGCTATTCAGTATCTTCTAACACTATTTTTCTTCTTTTTATCTTTAGCAATCCTTGGTCCACATCTGTTTTGGTTTCACAAAATTCATCATCTAAGTCATTCTCTATTGGTGGCTTTGTTTCATGAACTCCAATGCATGTGTAATTTACTCCAAAAGTACTTCCTTCTCTGCTTGTAGCTTTTATTGTCAATGTGAGTTACTTTGTCAAGCATCCGTCCATAATCCTTTTGAATTCTGTAACTTCAATTTTCTGTAAGGAAAAAAATAAATTTTAAAATCACATAGATGAAATAATATTTTATTATTTAAGGCATACCTTTGTTTTTTTTAATTTGTCTACCAGGACACCTATAACCTTTTCAGCTTCTTCATTGAAAAATGTAATCCATATACTTGTCGTGTCATCAGCTAGCTTCAATCTCAAGTAATACCTACACGATAAAATATATTTTTAATTTTTTTACTTATCTTCAAGATCAAGATAAATATAATAAACACTTCTAGTTTGATTACCTCTCAATGACTTCGAGACAGTAAGATATACATTTGAGACAAAATAAGTTACCATCACTCTGTGTTAGTGTTTTGTTGCAAATACTACATGCTGTATACCAAGGATCTTTATTTTTGTTCATATCTATGACACGCGCTTTGACTTCATAAATATTTTCCTACATAAGAATGTTAAGATTGAATAAACTGTTATGCATGATATGTAAAATAGTTTGAGTTTTATTTCCATACCTTTGAAATTCCATTTTTTGTATTTTTCAATAGTTCTTCTATTGTCACAAACTTGTGTTTTGGAGAGATTATGCTTTCCATTTTACTCATATATCCTATCCTTGAGTTCATGTTTGTTTAATTTTTCCCTGCATGAGAAGTAGAAATGAAATGATTATATTGAAATATTATTCTAAGTAAATAAAATATACTCAAAAATTAATTTATGCCATTCTTTGTCGTCTATTTTGTTGTCATCTGCTGATTGCAATTTGATTCTTGTTCTTCTTATTGTTGCTAGTCAAAAGATTCCTGTAAAAATCATTGAGTAAGAAATTACTTAATAAAAAATATAATGGCAAAGAGAGATATTACCTTGAAATTTATGCATTCGAATTGCCGGTGCCCTTATTATTGGTCTCTCATCTATTGATTTCAGAATTATCGCTCCTTCTTTTAGAACAAACTCCTCCCATAAAGTTAGCACGATTTGATTTGTACAACTGTAAATTTAAATTCAAAGTTAAGAATGATAAAGGTTAATTTTTATTATATAGTTATTATACATTAATGATTGTTATACTTACGAGTTGTCTATTAGTGTTAAATTTTGCCTATGAATTTTTTTCCATCAGATTTTCTTGTAACAGTTGTTGGCTGATCAGATTTAATAACCACTGTGATAAGATCTACAATGAAATAAAAATCTCAGTGAAATTATTGAATTCAAACAATTATTGTGAACAAAAATGAAGTTAATGTTAATTACCTAGTATATCATTTTCTTTGTGTTTGCTTAATATTTCATTTATTGTGATTAATTCACTGTGTTCATTTTCTTGAGCATCTGATATATCTGAAACTAAATTATCAATTGGAAATGTTGATATCTCTGTGATTTCTGTATTGATGTTCAGCACAATGTTGTTTTTCACTGTTCCTTTATTGTAAAGTGGGTTGGCCTCTTTGATTAACCCATTTGATATTTTGTAAAAGTGGTCTTCAGCCAATAAAAAATCAAACTTTGTTATGGTCTCTAAGAACATTGTTGCTTGCATGATTGAACCCTGTAAGGAAAAAATGATGTCAATGTAAATAAATTATTGGGATATGTACAATAATTTTGGGATATGTATACTTCAAAAGAATTAAATCTATGTAATGAATAATATATCATTACCTTTTCGTCACAGAGATACATATTTTTGACTGCTCCAGGCGATCCATTCCTCATATAATGATGTGACTTTTCTTTCTTGAGGAGTTTACATTTTATTGTCCAATCTCTCATATCTGTTGTCAATTCTGACAAAAACATCCACTTGTTATCCATGTTCCTGCATGTGTATTGTTGAGATTGAGATTAAAATAATATTGGAAGATAACTATAACTATAATATAAGTTAAATTGAATACCTCATGTCATATAGTCATAGATCTCAATGAAAACGATATTCTTTGTATATTCATTGTCATCTTCATAGTTGTGACTATTAGATAGTTTTATAAGAAATTTTGTTGTTGCCCTTGATATCCCTCTTGACATGGCAACATAGAGTTCTCCATGTGAAAATACTCGCTATGGCAAATAGATTCCCACATTTGGTATTGTTTGACCTTATGCCTTATTTATTGTCATAGAGAAAGCTAATCTGATAGGAAACTGTTTACGCTTAAAACAAAAAGGGCATTTATCATTTTCAGCTGGATATAGAGGTATTCTTGGAAGTAGAACCTCTCGTCCAGAAAATTGCCCGACTGCTATTTTTGCTCGAATAACATTTCTCTGGAAATCAATCCACACAACTCTTGTCCCATTGCATAGTCCATTAGTTGGATCTAAGTTTCTGAGAAGCATTATTAGACAATGAATCTTCAATATCAATTTGTGTGGTGGCATCCCATTTGGTGTAAGATTGTTCAGAAATTCAACCTGGTAGCTGTTGTTTGTTTCATCTATTGCACTGTCGAAACTGTAATAGATGTATTCATTTCCTGGGAACTTCTCGATAATTATTTCATTTAATTCATCAACATAGTCATTTTTAGTGGTTAAAATAGCTCGGTCTGTGATGTAATTTGAACAGTGTCCTCTTTGCATCATCTGTGGGAATATGACATCAATTAACCTTTGCTTCGATGCTTCTTCTGTGTCATACTTAATGAGCATATCTTTTGGAATTGTTATCATATCTTCATCATTTATTGGCTCCACTCCATCTCCAATTCGCAGTAAAAAACTGGCAAATTCTGGGTCATTTCTTGCCTGCATATTCTTTTTAAGTTGCAATATCTTTGTGATAGGCCATAGATACGAAGTGACAAGACATACTTCTATCATTTACTTTCTAGTTCTTTTAAGGACAACTGGAAAAACTTGTCTGTAGTCTCCTCCAAACACTATAACTGTGTCACCAAATGGTAATCCTGAGTCCATTATATCTTGGATTGTTCGATCAAGAGTTTCTATTGCTAATTTTGTTGACATTGGAGCTTCATCCCATATAATCAATTTGGATTCCCGTATAAGATCTGCGAGATCGCTTTATTTTTTTATACCACATATTGATGAGTTATTCAGTTCAAGTGGTATTTTGAATCTTGAATGAGCAGTGCGTCCTCCTGGTAAGATTGATGCAGCCACTCCACAAGTTGTTGTGGCTAATGCTATGTTGTCATTTAATTTAATTCGTGCAAAAAGTGCTTGACATAAAAAAAGTCTTACTAGTTCTCCCAGGACCATCCACGAAGAAAATAGCCCCTTGTTGTTTATGTACATGATCCATTATTATCTCGAAAGCTTGTCTTTGCTCTTCGTTTAACATCTCATGTGCATTGATATCTTGTATTGGTGTGACAATTGACATTTCATCAAGGATTTCTTTGGACTGTGTACAGTATTCATCCATTGTAATATACATGTTGGGTAAATCATATTCTCCGATATGCTTACTCATACCTTCCAATAAAGATTTTATGTCTTTGAATGTTGCAAACGATTGTTGTACCATAGTTAATTTCCCGTCTCTTGCATAATCTTCAGACATGTGCTTGATGAACTTATTCCATAACATAGTGGGATCATTTGGCTCACAAAATGATAGTATTGTAGCAAACAGTCTTCGTAGAGAAGATGGCATTTGATAATGAGTAGCTTCTTCGAGACAACTGAAAACTTCATTGTTACATTCAAGTAGTCCACGCTTTTGAGTAGCCTCTCTAAAGGTTGAATATCTTATACCATCGATAGTGCATAAATCTTCGTATGATGTGGGACCACGAATATGATTTAAAAGAATCTTTAAGATGTGCCTCTCTCCTTCTGCTGGATTGTTACATTTACTCGACCTATTGCTTGCTTTTGCTTTTTTTTTGTCCAAGATAACTTTTGCTTGTTCCATACATAATATTCTGGGAATTCTCTATAAAGTAATTTCCTTGCTTCTTCATCTGTAGCATTCCCCTTGAAAAACTCAGTAAGCATAGTCTTTGTAGCACGGTCTTCTGACAAAATCTGAGTTAAATCGTTATTGTTTGTATAAGAGACTAATTGTTTGTCTGGGAGATGTATTTGTAATGATGTGACTGAAGGATACATCTCATTAAGTGCAAATTGATAAATTCTCCACATGGCCTCTGGTGGTGATATCCATCTTCCATCTTGAAAATTTTTTATCTCATCAACAGTCTTTCTTTTATCTTCATGATGTATAAACACCGAAACACGATCATGACCTTTATACATATACTTATAGAGATACTTTACAGTTGTTATACAAGAGCATATTTCGACATTGATGTGACAATTGTATCTCCTAAATAAGTATTCGTTGTAGGGCACAACTCACTTATTGTCTAAGATTTGATTTCTTACCTTTGCTTGGCGGCCATTATTTCTTCTGTGATAGATTGGATAAGAATTCCTCCCTTGCATCGATCTTTCACAAAATGAACGAGGATAATGGCATTTGCATTGTCCTTTCTTCATACAGGGAGAAGAAGGTCTTAGATTCCCATATGGACCATGCATCATGTGTTTTAAAACTATGTCATATGGCAATGGATCGAGGTTAGGATCCGGTATTTCTGCACTGACTATCTTGTCATATTCTTCTAGTGAGAGAATCTTATCATCTTGCTTGAAAATGACTAAAAAGTGAGTACGTGGTAGTCCCCTTTTTTGGAACTCAATCACATGAACATGAGCAACTACTTTGCCAAATATTTCATCTTTGAATAATTTTTTCTTCAAATCTTGCAGCTTTGATCGAAATATGCGTGATGTTATGCCTGGTCTATTGAATGAACTTTCCCATGGTTGAAGTTGTGCTTTGATCTCGTCCCATTCTGGATTGCAAGTTATAGTCAAGAAGATATCTGGCTTCCCAAAACGATGGACTAAAGTCATCGCATTCAAGTAACGTTTTTGCATATCTCGTGGTCCTCCAATAAAAGATGTTGGCAAAATGACTCTCTTTCCAACTTTGTTGCCATTAGCTTCACCACTGTTAACAGCATCAACCAATCCTTGATATAAGTCTGCCCTGATTGTTTGTTGGTTTTTGTAAAAGAAGTCCAACCTATCCGTCTCTATCTTGATATATATATCCACCACATATTGTTGCAATAGGCGACCGCTAAATAATATTGTAGACTGTTTACTTTCTCTAATTTGTAAAAGATAAGCATAATATTCCCAGCAGAGACCGTTAACCTGCTTTGTTGTTCAGCTATTTCTATTTGAAAAAAAAAATACAATATTAGATAATTTATTTCTCAATTTATAATAAATAATTTAGGAGATATAAACATACCTTCTTCTCTACTGATAATATCTTGAAACTCTTTGTCATGACTTTGTGCCGAGAATTGATCTAAATCAATTGAATCTGTTTCACCGTTCTTTTTCTTTATACCATCTCTGCCATCCTGTTTCTCCTCTTGGAAAAAGCAAAGGATATTGCAAAGGATCGTAACAGCCATAGTATGATTTGACTTTGTACCCATGTCCACCATGACTTTGAACAAGGATATCAGTCTCATATCTTCCTTCTATATTATTTCCTTCGACCCAAATTGCTGCAACTTGGTCTGCTGATGGTGTATTACATACACGTTGATCTAGACCACAATCTTTTCTGATTGTAATATTTTTATTTTTCCAAGCATCCAAATTCCCCAGATTTCTCAAGAATGTAGAATAATGATTAATTCTCAATATTGATATCAGTTTGTCAACTGTAATGGCATTCAGGTTTGGAAGCTGAGACATTCGATTGGCTACTTCGTTTCTTGTGTCATAAAAATATAATTGAAGAAACTTAGCTTTATTGTCAATAGGAAATAGTGAAGGTATGTGATGATGGACTTGTCCCTGCACCCTAAAGGTGTATACCCCATTCTTCATGTTTGCTAGGGATTTGTCTAGATTCACTCCGAGTGACGTAAACGCAAATGCACTGTTATATCCACGTATTGAATCTCTAAAATCTTTAGACTCTTCAGTGTCGGATGTGTATAGTTGAAATAACTCTTCGGGCATATGATTGATCTTCAATTGAACATCTCTTTTGAAACAACAAAATGTTGGTGGCTCATACTCAAACCTTCTAGCCTTACAATATATACAATCTGGACTATTTTTCACATAATGTGGACCATCGACCTTCTTATGATATTGTTGATGCTTTCTCTCTAGCAACATCCTCTTTTTCTTCTCATCCATATTTGCATATGTTTCTCTTCTTCTTTTATTCCTTTGTTCTCGGAGCTCTTCAAAATTAGGAAAATAGTTAGTTCTCAAAATTAAACTATCTAATTGAAACATTACCAAAAACTCTTCAAGTAACCAAAATAGGGTAACAAATCTGTATAGAACATGGGTACAACTTATGACGATCTGTACAGAACCTGGTCTAAAGAGTGTCCGTGATCATGAATAGCGCGGTGAGGGTAACTGCCTTTTTGGAACAGAATGCTAAACGTGGTCTCTGGGTCCATCGCATCCAAATCAGTCAGAACAGAATAGAACCCAAATAGAATTATGTTCCGCATTTTCAAAGACCAGTTGAACTGCATCTTACACCAGCAAGATGAGATTCTAGGGATTTTCAATATTTTTGGGGTACAACCTGCTCAGCGTCCATGTGGGAATCCATGGCTCACAGAGTCTTACGGAGGTCTTGGTGAAGAAGTTCCAGTCCGACAGAAGGAATATCAGGCGGAGGGTTCTAACTTCACCAAGAATGATTCAAGAATAATTCATGTACTCCAATAATAAAAAGGGACAAGAGATATTTATATTTTTTCTCTTCAACAATTTATATGCTAATCAAAGTTCTACCTAATAATAGAAAATTGGAAGAGTAGCTATTAAGTCCAAAATGTGTCATATCAAAAAAGAGAACCTCTAGAGACAAAGAAATGGAACTTGTAACAATCTACATGAGAACCTTCTAACAACAACAAAAACCTATGTTTGTATTTCTTGTGGCACACCTAAGTTAAAGGCATTGTGAAAAGTATTAAGAAAACTAAGGTACATAAATATAAAGTACTTACGTAACATTGAAATACAAGCAAACACATAAAATTGGACAATAGGCTATATGAGAAGCAAATTGCTGATATGGTAAATCTAGAAAAATGAGACGGCCACACTACCATTTCTGAAAATATCAAAGTGCTAGGCATGGATAAAAGTAAGCTCATCATTTAGTCATGCAATCCTCTTCATGATATTGTAAAAAGGAAACAAATATCCATCAAAAACTCCAAGAACTCTAGAGCACTTTTCCTCAGGGATTAATCCCAAGATTACAAGGAATTGGATTCAGAATTAATCCCAAGATTAAGCAGCTGTCATTTCTCATGTTTATCATCAACCGGTGTTTCTTCTCCCAGCTTCTCATCTCCAACTGAATGGCAGCAGGAGATTCTATCTCAGCTGAACTTACATGGAGATGGAACTCTTCTAAAGGTTATGCTTTAACTGGATTTTATTCACTTGTATTCCTATGATTGTTCTGGGAGGGTCAGGAATTGGCTGATCCAAATGGGTCTTCTTAATCTGGTTCTTAGGAGCAAACCAGTGTCGATTACTTTCACTAATTGAATCCTCTCCATGAACAAACATAAATTTCTAGAGGTTCCCATAATTGGCCAATGCATATTATTTCATTGAAATTCAAACATCATATACGTATGCATGTGATGTGTGCATATATATAAGATCTTCATACATAGAATAAAATGTTTTAACCTCTCTCCCCTTCTTATAGGTTAACTTGGGAGGCCTTGAACGGGTAGATGGACACCTATTTGATGCCCTACGGGTGGTTCTAGCAGAGAAGATGGAACCAGCAAAACAATGCTATTTAAACACTCTAAAGTCATTGTCAAGTGAAGCTCCATTGGGTTTGTCCACTAAAACTGCTGTCCTGCATACAGTTATTGCTCTGTGTCATCATTGATCTAACACGAGAGCTGACAAGAAGAGTTAAGATGCTCTCCAAGGAAACATTCACTGCCCAAAGTTAGTTTTTGGGAGTAGATTGGGTTGTATACCTTTTTGTTAAGATGCTCTCCAAGGAAACATTCACTGGTTTACTACTATAAAGGAAAATTACTTATGTTGTTTATTTTTAGTGATCACCCCCATTGGAATCCTGGCAGATGTATACGTAGACACAATAGCTTATGATTCCAATACTAAGGGCAAGTTAATTTTCATACATGATCATGAAATTCATAAACTGTACGTTACAAAAAAACACTAAGTAAAGATTAGGAAAAAAATGTAGGCTCAATCAAAGTTACATGCTTATTCATAAAAAAACTCAGAGAAGGCAGTGTACCTGGGAAGAAATCAGAAACAAATCCATAACCAACCATAGATGATAACATGACAACCATATATAAATTAAAAATAGACCACACAAAAAAATGGTTCTATTTCATGATGTTTTTTTAAAATATTAGCAAATAAAAACATGGGGCTCCTCTGATCAGTATGAGTCAATACGAGTCAAAATTTTACTAGTCAGAAATTTATTTAGATTTTTCCCTATCATAACTTTGCTTAACAAAACTATTTACACAGCAAAATAACACGTATTGTACAACTAAGTTTTTACAAAGACAAGTAACACCCATGAAGTTAGCCATGTACAGAGACTTTGGTTTTGCAACAAGCAGTACATGGCCCTTTTATCTTGATAAATATACCCCTTTTGGAAACTTACATTTTCTATCATCCATCATTTTCATATCCAAAACTGAAATACACTACAAGGATGAAATACAACCATAATTCTCACCATACACATGGATAAACAACAATAAAGTGGTGAAGTATGTCCATCTCATTTATGCAGAAAAGCAGCACATTCCTGAGCACATCCAACAATTGCCTCATAAAGAGATTGGCCAATACTACACCATGTAATGTGCCCTAATATTAGGTGTAATATGGGTTGAAAACCTATAAATATGCATTGAAAGCAGCATAGTCAGAACCAAAGAAGCTTAAATGAATTAAAAGTTGACTGCAACGTGTGTCCAGTTCCAACGTGTTTCTGGATATAAACAGTATTTATTATTTGTTATCTTGAAAGTGGTTTTTTTACATTCCATCCATAATGTTATGATGGATAACTGGACAAATAATTTTGTTGCTAATAAGCCCATCAAGTGCTTAAGCTTTGGTTCAAATTCCAGATTCCATTCAGACGTGGATTCAATCTCTGGCATTGAATATTGAGTGGGTGGAGGCAAACATGTTTAGGCCCATTGGAGGTGATTATGTGGACCATATTTGTGACAGTACATGGGATGGATGTTGCATATTCAGAAAAAGTGAGGAAACATTAGCTGCTTCCTAGGTGTATGTTGGGAATTTCTCCTCATGAGTCATTTTTCCTTTTGGTCCCCAAGAGGTTGTTCCACCACCAGAACATTGCTTAGTGGGTGCAAGATGAGCAATAGTTTGCGGACAGTCTTAAGCATGTTTCCATTTTTTTTCTTCTGAAGTCTGAACAATGCAGAGGTGGTATAAACTGCTCCTAAACCATTCGGTGTTCGCTTGTTCATTATTGTTCCCAATGAAAAGCAAAATAACTGAGTAGAGAAAAATCTATTGCTGTAAGGTTAACAGTACAAAGAGCCACTTTGTGTTCCTAACCAAATAGCTCAGAAAATAAATCAGTAACCTACCAGCAGTGATTATCTATTTGTTTCTTTCACTTATTTATCCTTTTAAAATATGTGATGCCATCGTTGTTCAAGTTTTCCTTCTGGTTTCTTGTCTTGTTTGTTGCTATTCTTTGAAAATCACAGTGAAAGGCAAGGACACTTTCTTTGAGACTCCTAGAGTGTCGGTATAGGTTCTATGCCAGAGGAGGGTGAACTTATGCATATTCATGTTTTGAGAACTTTTACTAATTCATAGGAGTACCACAGAGAAATCCGAGCAATTCTGTGAAAATAGAGGAGGTGAGGATAATTAACAGCTAAAATCCCATAATTCACAGATGATAATCCCATAAAATGCAATAACAAAGAATAGTCAATGGGAAGTTTCAGTACTGTTACAACCTCACAAGAAATGTTGTTCAGAAAGGCAAACTTGCAAAAATAAAAAAGGAAAAGTGGTTGAAAGTTTAAAATATGTACATAGAATAAAACGTTTAACCTCTCTCCCAATTTAGGTTAACTTGGGAGGCCTTGAACGAGTAGATGGACACCTATTTGCTGCCCTACGGATGGTTCTAGCAGAGAACATGGAAACAGCAAAACAGAGCGATTTAAACACTCTGAAGTCATTGTCAAGTGTAGCTCCATTGGGTTTATCCACTGAAGCTGCTGCCCTTCATACAGTTATTGCTCTGTGTCAGCGCACTGCAACACTTCACAAGGAGCGATATGCATTATCCTCTCCAAACTCCCAAATTTGAGCAGAAATTTCTTTCATTTTATCAAGTATTGATATGAAATAAAGACGTCATTGTAAATTAGCCAACTATCCACGGTAAATTGATTAAGAGGCAAAATCGGGCATAATCAACTCCAAACAATTGAAATGAAATAGAAGTTGGTTTCACTTCATGTTGAAGTCAGTGCTACATCTAAAGATCGTTTGGCAGCAAAATACCACATGTTCTACTGCAACGGAGAGACAGACCAAGACATGAACCGACGACAATTTAGCAGAAACAGTATGTGTTATTCGGATATCTTATGCCAAAGATGTTCGCATATTAAAGTAAAGAGCATCCATGGAACCACGAAGGAATATCATGTTGGGAGAAAATAGAACACACGGAACACCTTGGAGTACCCCCCCTTTAACAGGAGAACAAACAGCAGAGGAGGAAGAATAAGAGAAATCAATCGCACAAGAACACACATGGATTTTTACGTGGTTCGGAGGCAAGAGACTTTCTACGTCCACGGCCGCAGCATGATTTCACTAGATAATCACAGACGCCTTACAATACAAAGAGACAGCTCGCCCTTTTATACTAGGAGATTAGGGCGTCATTAGTCAGGACATTAAGGACAATAATACCCCTAATAAATGTAAACCATCTTCCGAGATACATCAGACACGCATGCTCGCCTGTCCCCCTAGATGCTCTCCTGGGACCGAGCATGTCCTCCAGCGACTGCAGATGCTCCCCTGGCATCAGACCATATCAATGCATTTGTCAAGACTGCGTCGACGCATTACCAAGACTGCGTTGACGCATCGCCAGACAAGGTCGACGCATCCAACCCGGACAGCAATGCTCCCCTGACGCCAATGATGCTCACCAGAGGCCATAGATGTGTGATCCCGTGCAGATGCGGATGAGTTCTGACTCCACACTTTAACAATCTCCCACTTGGAGTCTGAACTCCAAACAAAGCAAGCATCTCAATGTATCAATCCTGCTCACTATAACAGTAGAAATAAACTGCTACGGCAACCCTCCATCAATCATCCATGGAGGCCAACTGAGGACTTGCACAGTCTCAGTTTCTCTGTGGTAACCACCTTGGTGAACATGTCTGCTGGGTTCTCTGCACCAAGTATTTTCTCCAGCAGCAAAACATCATCTTCAAGCAAACCACGAATGAAGTGATACTTCAGTTGTATGTGCTTAGTCCTTGCATGAAAGACTGGGTTCTTGGCAAGGTGAATCGCACTTTGACTGTCACAAAACAACACACTGTTGCTTTGTTCCTTGCCCAACTCCTTCAGAAAATTTTTCAGCCATACCATCTCTTTGCTAGCTTCAGAGATATCTACATACTCTGCTTCTGTTGTTGAGAGAGCAACAACCTTCTGAAGTTTTGAAACCCAACTCACTGCAGTGCCACCCAAGGTATAAACATATCCAGTGGTACTTCTTCTGGTGTCCAGATCACCACCAAGATCTGAATTAACAAAACCTTGTAGGATAACATCACTTTTCCTGAAACAAAGTGACTTGCCTGAGGTGCCTTTTAGGTATCTCAGAATCCATTTCACTGCCTCCCAGTGTTGCTTGCCCGGATCTGCCATATGTCTGCACACAACTGCCACTGCATGTGCAATATCCGGCCTGGTACAAATCATGGCATACATCAGACTTCCTACAGCTGATGCATAAGGAATTTTCTTCATGGACTCATGCTCTTCAGCAGACTTTGGTGACTAGACTCGGCAATTATCCGTTTAAAATTCGATTCGAATTCGTATTCGTTTGGTCGGATAATTATCCGAATAAAATATCCGACGGATAATTTAATCGGATATCGGATATCCGATTATTAATCGGATACGAATTCGGATATTTAAGTATCCGTATCGGATATTATCCGACCGAATATAAATATGGGATTTTTTATGAATATATATAAATCTTATAATTTTTTTAATAAAAAAATATGAAATTTATTATGATAATAAATGATCATTTTATCCTGGCTCCGGCTGGGTAGGAGACGAAGAGTCTCGGTAGTTGGTAGGAGACGAAGAGTCTTTGGACTCTCCTCTCTCCGTTCCTCCTCGGCTCCTCTCTCTCCGTTCCTCCTATCTCCGTGAGTCCGTGTCTACTATCTCGGACCTCTCGGTGTCTCCTTTCCTTCACACTCCACAGTGACACAGTTCACACTCCACACTCCACAGTTCACAACTTCACATAATACACACTTCACCGGCGTGTGTGCCGGCGATCGGTGGCGGTGGGTGGTCTAACAGCTTCCTTCCACTCGAGCGGCCTCCCTCACCACCTTCACCGGTGACGGCGCGCAGGTGGTCCACGTCGTTTTGCCGACATCCCTCGCCTCCACCGGCGGTGGCGGCCCTGGCGGGTGGTCCAGTCGTTCCACTGCTCGTCGTTTCACCAGCGTAGCCGCGAGGAGCCCCTGACGCCTGAGCCTTCCTCTGCCATCATCTCTAGAGCCACATCGTCCTCCACAGGCCACGCCGACGTCAGGTCCGTCAGCCGGTGCTGCTCTCCACCGTCAGCTCTGTCGGCCGTGCACCTCCGGCCACTTCATTCCCTCTGGCACGTACATCGGTACAGGTAAATCTGAACACATATATAACCATCCCATCCCGGCATCCCGTAGCAGCACCATTAACATAGCTGAGTCTTTTCTCTCCTCCACCATGCCCGTAGTATCCCATGTAATCCCTCTCCCACTTCTTATCTCTCCCTGTCTCTCTCTCTCTCTCAACTGCAGCGCGGTTACGGTGCCCCTGTTTGGAACAGGGGCACCGCCGCACCGCAACCCACATGGCACACTCTCCTCCCAGTGCTCCCACACCCCAGCTCTCTCTCTTTCCCCTCACGCACTCTCTCACCCTCTTTCTCTCCCACCCTCCGGCTCTTCTTCCTCACCTGCTCCCCTCCCCGTCTGCACCTCACACACTCTCACCGTCGCACAGTGGCACACCCACTCCCTCTCACCCTTCTTATGGCACACACTGGCGGCCTTCGTTGCACACACATGCACGTATGCAAGTTATCCTCTTCCCCTCTACACATACGCACAGTTTCTTGCACACCCTTCCTCAAGCCCTCTCTGCAGTGGTTAGTCTACACATACGCACAGTTTCTTGCACACATACGCACAGTTGTTAGTCTGCACTCCCTGAACTCACACTCACATCCTCAAGCCCTCTCACACTCACATCCTCCGAGGGGTTCAGATCTAACAACACATTAAAAAATCAAGTGAGGTGGGGCAGGGGAAGCACTTGGGCAATATTTGGCATGTATTAGATGGATCAATATTGGGTATTATGATCTCTAACAATTGACTTGATGATTCCCAGCAAAGACCTGCCCTGCACATGAGATGCAAGAAGAGATTAACCTTTGACTTAATATTATTCCCATCGTAGCCAGTACAACAAAACAAAACCTCATTAATTATGCTTCAAACCCCTTTGTTAACCCATCTTTCTTGTGGGGAACTCAAATTAAACATGCACTATCCTGTTCATATTTGTCATATTCTATATTAATGAAATTTGCTCATCACTGTATATTACCGAGTATGGGTGTGAGTACTGGGTATCATATCAGAAATAAGACTAGGTATTTTGATTATTTTTTCGTAAACACATTTTGATCATCCATTAGTTTTATGTTTGATTATTTTTTCTTTTATGATGATAATATTTTGATCTATATTTTTTTGATTGTTTGAATTTTACATAGGTTTGAGTGTTGCTTTTTTAATTATAATGGAAGGGCAATCATCAAGCACTCTTGCTCCAATAGCACATAGTACTTCTGTGAATAATTCAGCCCCATCTGATAATGTTAATCCTGTAGGGAGCACTAACCCTACACATGAGCACATTGAGCAGGCAGATGCAATCAGAGTACATGATATACATGTAGAAGTGGATGGACCTACTAAAAGGAGAAAATTGACATCTCTTGTGTGGAATGAATTTCGAAAGGAGGTAGTTAAAGATGGCAAAGTGATTGCTATTTGTAATCATTGCAATAGACAATTTGATGGGGCAAGCACTAAAGGAACTACTCATCTTAAAAATCATTTATCAACATGTGTTCGCAAGAAATGTGAGGATGTAAGCCAAAAAATTTTAGCAGGAGCAAAGACAATTGGTGAGACTAATGCAAAACTAGCTGCTTACAAGTTTGATCAAGAAAAAAGTCGGTTTGATTTGGCAAGAGTTGTGGCTGCTCATAATCTTCCTTTCAATATTGCAGAGTATGAGTATCTTCAGATTTTCATTAAGGGTTTACGACCTGAATTCAAAATTGTTTCAAGAAATACTCTCAAATCTGATATTATGAAAATTTATGAGGAAGAAAAGGAGAAGTTGTATCATATTCTTGATGGGTTAACTTCACGGGTTAGTCTCACTACTGATTTGTGGACTTCAAATCAAACTATGGGTTATGCTTGCTTGACAGTACATTATATAGATGATGAGTGGACTTTGCAAAAGAAAATTCTTGCATTTGTAGATGTCAAGACTCCACATACTGCTGAAGTTCTTTTTAAGCTATTGAAATCTCAATTGTTGAATTGGAACATTGATAAGAAGTTGTTTTCCATTACCCTTGACAATGCATCCAACAATAATGCAATGGTTAGAGAGCTTAAGAATTGGCTTTGTGAAAAAAATTTGTTACTATGTGGTGGCCGTTTCTTGCATGTGCAATGTAGTGCACACATTCTTAATTTGATTGTTCAAGATGGTTTGCGAGTGTTGTCAAAATTCATAGAGAAAATTCGACGAAGTGCTGTGTGGGTAAGGAAAACACCCAAAAGAAAAGAGAATTTTATGAAGGCTTTGGTTCATGAACATTTGTCAACAACAAAATTCATTAATGTGGATTGCCCTACTCGGTGGAATTCAACTTATGATATGATTGCAAGTGTATTAGAGTTGAAAGCTGCATTTTTGCGTTTGCATGATATTGATTCTGACTATGTGGATTGTCCTTCTGATAATGAATGGGAAACTGCAGAAAAAGTGTATAATATTTTGAAAGTATTTTATAAAGCCACTCTTGCTCTTTCAGGGACTAAGTATGTCACTGCTAATTTATATTTTCATGAGGTATGTCATGTGCATTATAAGTTGCGTGAATGGTTAAATAGTGAGTTGTACTATGTAAGAGAAATGGCACAAATTATGTTTGGAAAGTTTATGAAATATTGGGATGAATGCAGCCTTCTCTTTACTGTGGCATGTGTCCTTGACCCTAGATGGAAAATGGAGCGAATTATTTTCATGTATGAGAAAATTTATGGATCTAATGTTGATGTGAGAATTGATAAAGCTCTCACCTTTCTTAAGGATCTTTATAAGGAATACTCAGCTAAGATATCTTCTCCTTCTTGCACTTCAACTCAAAATGTGGTTGTTAATAATGCTGAAATTTGTGAGATAGATGATGAGCTTGGAGAGGATTGGAGCAAGTTCATAAGTTCACGATCTGTTACAATAAGTAGAAATGATTTGGATGTTTATCTTGAAGAGACTCTTACTCCAGATGAGAAAGGATTTGATGTGTTGTTATGGTGGAAAGGGTATGGCAAGAAATTTCCTGTGCTTGCTTTGATTGCCAAAGATATTTTTACAATTCCTGTGACAAGTGTTGCATCTGAATCAGCATTTAGTATGGGAAGAAGAATTATTGATGAGTCTCGTACTTCTTTAGCTCCTGCAACAATTCAAGTCCTCATATGTACACATGATTGGTTGCCTACTTTTAAAAAGAAAGGTGAGATAACTCTAAATATTTAAATTCTAGTATTTTTCTCTTTAATAATGACATTATTCAACTGTTATTAATTTTTATGAATTTGTTTCTCCTAGAAAAAGATCTTATTAGGCCATATCTTACAACTGACTCCGATCAAGTTGGACAATCTTTTGAAAAGGTAATATATATTTTATTTCTTTATTTTCTTTATTTTCTTTATTTTTGGGTTAATGTAGTTCTCTTAAATGCACTAACTATATTCTTTCTAATCTTTTTTTAGTTACCATTAGATGATGATGAGTGAGCAGTGGAGTGCAACAATGATTGAGATTGCGGCAAAGACTATTCCGTTGCATATGGATTATGGAGTGTACAAGACTTATTGTTGTTCTCTCTTGAAATTTAAAAACATTTTTTTGAACTTGTTAAAAACATGGTTTCAATGTTTAGTTGGTTATGATGATTTGATATGTTTGAAAACATATTTAAATTAATGTTAGTTGATTTAAAAATCATTATGATAGTTTAGATTTATAATATAGTTGTGGCTTAAAATTTTTGAAGGCTATTAAAAAGTATGTTTGTTTCTTTTTTTTTTCTAGCCACATTGTCTTTTCATGATATATTTATAGATCAAAGATATGAGTGGTTCACTTTCTAGTTTCTACAGATCGGATAGATGGAAATCTGACCACATGCCCTTTCACGAGCTTAAACAAGTTTATTAGGTGGGTTGCTTTGTACGTATACATAGCGGATACATAACACCATGAACCATTTAATTCTGAGAAATTAAGGTGCTCAACTAGACAAAGTATCCAAGTGCATCAAGCTTCACAGAGGAACTTCCTCAATCTGCAACATCATCACTGAGCCTCAACAGCATGGCAGGTGATTTCTTTCTTTCCCAATGCTTGTATATACTCTTTCCTAGCAGGGAGTTCATCATGAGGGCAGTTGTAAGGAGTCCAAACTGGCTCACCAACAAAGAGTCTCATTGCCTTAATGTAGTTGCCAGTATCAAGGGTAAAGCGATGATAAATTCCAGCAGGTAAGACAATCATTCCACATTTCTTGACAGCAATTCTGATCCAACGTTCATTTTGATCTCTCACATCAAAATACCCACTTCCTTCCAGATAATAACGGATCTCTTCATCGGTATGTAGGTGTTCCTCAAAAAAGCCGTTTATCTTGGCCTCATAATTTGGCAGTTTTTCTGGGCACACTTCACATATGTCCGTGTAAGAATAGCCCCTGGCTTCACGAATCTTTTTCAGGTTCTCATCATTTTCATAGTCATTCGCATTCAGACGCCAGCTGATAACTCCAAGTTCTGCAAGCTTCTCCAAGGGAACAAATTCCTTTGGTTCACGGTGATGAGGAAGTCTCTGGTCTTCCTCATTGTCATCCATATACCAGGCCTGGAGGACATCTTCCTAGCCTTCCTAGAAGTATTTCTCCATGGTTATCTCTCTCTCTGTTTGTTTCTTTTCTCATAATTTAGCACACCGATATATTTGAGAAGAATTCTATAATTATTAAACATAAGATTCTTTATCATTATGATGTTTCTTTAAAAAATTTATTTAGGTATATCTTTCTTTCCATTATCACTTTAGGTTAGTTCAGATTTGTCATTTAATAATCATATTTTATATTTATTATATTTTTAATTCATTATATGTATGTATATATATATTTAAAAATTAAAAACTACGAACATATAACATATTTTTATACCTAATCGGATAGTCGGATATATCCGAATCTGGATGGTATTCGACTATCCGATTACACCTAATCGGATAGTCGGATATATCCGAATCCGGATAGTATCCGTCGAATTCGAATTCGGATAGTGACAAAAATACACCCTAATAGAATGTTTCGGATTCGGATATCCGACCGATTATATTCGGATACGAATTCGGATATCAGACTATCCGCTCCGTATCCGCTCCGTTTACAGGTCTATTGGTGACTGCTCTTTAGACAGCTTGAAGTGACTTGCCAAAGGAGTGCTAACAGGTTTTGCATACTGCATGTTGAATCTGCCCAACACCTTCTGGATGTAACCTTCTTGAGATAGCTTCACAGTGCCAGCTGTTCTATCTCTCACAATTCTCATCCCAAGAATTTGCTTTGCTGCTCCTAAGTCCTTCATAGCAAATTCCTTTGATAATTGCATTTTCAGATTGTTAATCTCTGTCATACTTGATCCTGCTATAAGCATATCATCCACGTACAACAACAATATGATATAGCAATTATCAAACTTCTTAAGATAACAACAATGGTCCATGTTGCACCTAATGAAACCATTGTTACATATGAATCCATCAAACTTCTTGTACCATTGTCTGGGGGCTTGCTTCAGACCATACAAACTTTTCTTAAGCTTGCACACAAGGTTTTCTTTGCTTGGGACTGAAAACCCTTCTGGTTGCAACATGTAGATGTCTTCCTCTAAATCACCATGGAGAAAAGCTGTCTTCACATCTAGTTGCTCTAACTGTAAGTTCTCAGCAACAACAATGCTCAACACTAATCTAATAGTGGTTAATTTCACAACTGGAGAAAAGATCTCAATGTAGTCTATACCTTCCTTCTGCTGGAAGCCCTTCACTACCAACCTTGCTCTGTACCTCTTACTGCCATCAGGTTCATCTTTGACTCTGTAAACCCACTTGTTATGCAATGTCTTCTTGTTCTTAGGGAGTTTAGTTAGCTCCCAAGTCTGATTCTTTTACAATGAGTTCATCTCATCTTCCATGGCTAACTCCCACTTAACAGAATCTGTAACCTGCATTGCTTCATCATAACACTCGGGTTCACCTTCGTCAGTCAACAGTAGGTAATGCAAAGATGGAGAATACCTTTGTGTAGGTCTAGGTATTCTTGCAGATCTTCTCAGTTGTACCGGTGTACAAGGCTGTGCTTCTGTTTCAGATACATCCTGTATCTTAGCATTCACATCATCTTGTGAAATTTCTTCTAGCTCAACCTGTCCACCATTCTCATCTTGTTTCCCTGCACTGTCAGATTCTACAACAGCCCTGTCTTTGTACAAGACATTTTCATTGAATATAACATTTTGCCTTCTGAGAATTTTTCGATTTTCATCATCCCAAAATCGATATCCAAACTCATCAGAACCATATCCAATGAAAAAGCACTTTATAGACTTAGCATCTAGCTTATCTCTGTCATTAGAATCTACATGCACATATGAAACACAACCAAAGACTCTCAAGTGTGAAAGATTTACCTCTTTCCCTGTCCAGGTCTCCTCTGGAATTTCACCATCCAAAGGGACAGATGGTCCTCGGTTTATCAAGAAAGCTGCTGTGTTAATTGCATCTGCCCAAAACATTTTAGGCAGTCCAGCATGTATCCTCATGCTCCTAGTCCGTTCATTCAAGGTTCTATTCATGCGCTCGGCAACTCCATTCTGCTGTGGTGTTCTTGGAACAGTCCTTTCCATTCTAATACCACTAGCTGTACAAAAGTCCTTGAATTCTTTGTTGTCATACTCTCCACCATTGTCTGATCTCAGACACTTCACCTTCAAACCTGTCTCATTCTCTACAAGGGTCTTCCAATTTTTGAAAGTGACAAATACATCAGATTTTCTTTTCAAAAAATAAACCCATACCTTGCGAGTAGAGTCATCAATGAAAGTGACATAGTAGAGTGAGCCTCCAAGAGATGGTACTGGTGAAGGACCCCATACATCTGTATGTACAAGCTCTAGCTTCTGTGCCTTCAAAGTTCTTACAGTCTTTGATAATGTAACCTTCTTTTGCTTCCCAAAAATACAGTCTTCACAAAGACCAACTTCCACAGATTTCAAGCCAGACAGTTTACCTTTTGACAGCAGTACCTTCATCCCTTTCTCACTCATATGACCAAGCCTGCAGTGCCATATGTTGGAGTCAACTCCTGAATTTGCCACTGCCACTATATCTTTGTTATTGTTGGTCATGTAGAGAGTAACCATCTTGTTGCCTCGTGCTATAATCATAGCACCTTTGGTGATCTTCCAAGATCCATCCACAAATGTTGTGACATAACCTTCATCATCAAGCTGTCCAACAGATATCAAGTTCCTCTTCAAGCCAGGTATATGCCTTACATTCTTTAACTTCCACAAAGTGCCATTTGTGGTCCTTACATTGACATCACCCTTCCCCACAATATCTAAAGGCTCATCATCAGCAAGATAAACCTTCCCAAAGTTTCCAGCAACATAATTTTGCATACTTTCTTTATGTGAGGTAGAGTGAAACGACTCACCTGAGTCAAGAATCCACGACTCTAAAGGAGTGTCAACACAAAGAACTAAAGCATCTTGAACTTGCTCTGCTGCAGCTGCATTGGCGGACTCTTCATTGTGATTTTTCTTCTTTGGAGCCTTGCAATCTTTCTTTAAGTGCCCCTTTTTACCACAATTCCAGCACCCATCACCACCAAACTTTGATTGACCTTTCTTCTTGGACCTAGATCTGCTCCTATCTTGACCCCGCTGTTTTGTTCTTCCCCTGCTCTCTGTATTCAAGGCAGAACCTGAGACTTCACCTGATTCCCTTCTGCGAATATCTGCGCTAAGAATCAAGTCTCGAACCTCATTAAGTTTCAACTTGCTTGAACCGGAAGAACTACTCACAACCGTCACAGTTGCACCCCAACTTTCAGGTAAGGAGGATAAAATAATTAAGGCCCTAATCTCATCATCAAAGTTTATTTCTACAGAACTCAACTGAGTTGTAATAACATTGAATTCATTGATGTGGTCTGTAACAGAAGCACCTTCGGCCATCTTCAGATTAAATAAACGACGCATCAAATATACCTTGTTTGAAGCTGAGGGCTTTTCATACATATTTGATAGCGCCTTCATCAATCCTGTCGTGGTCTTCTCGTTCACGATGTTGAAGGCGACGTTTCTGGCCAACGTCAAGCGAACAACTCCGAGTGCTTGTCTGTCTAGTAGATCTCAATCTTCCTTCTTCATCCCTTCCGGCATCGTTCCAAGAAGCGGCTCATGCAGCTTCTTCTGATACAGGTAGTCTTCGATTTGCATCTTCCAGAAACCGAAGTCCTTGCCATCGAACTTGTCGATCCTCACCTTTCCTTCATCTGCTGCCATTACTCCCACTACTCCCTCGAACCAGAACAAGGCTCTGATACCAGTTGTTGGGAGAAAATAGAACACACGGAACACCTTGGAGTACCCCCCATTTAACAGGAGAACAAACAGTAGAGGAGGAAGAAGAAGAGAAACTAATCGCACAAGAACACACAGGGATTTTTACGTGGTTCGGAGGCAAGAGCCTTCCTACGTCCACGGCCGCAGCAGGATTCCACTAGATAATCACAGACGCCTTACAATACAAAGAGACAGCCCGCCCTTTTATACTAGGAGATTAGGGCGTCATTAGTCAGGGCATTAAGGACAATAATACCCCTAATAAATGTAAACCCTCTTCCGAGATACATCAGACACGCATGCTCGCCTGTCCCCCCAGATGCTCTCCTGGGACCGAGCATGCCCTCCCGCGACTGCAGATGCTCCCCTGGCATCAGACCATATCAATGCATTTGCCAAGACTGCGTCGACGCATTACCAAGACTGCGTTGACGCATCGCCAGACAAGGTCGACGCATCCAACCCGGACAGCAATGCTCCCCTGACGCCAGTGATGCTCACCAGAGGCCATAGATGTGTGATCCCGTGCAGATGCGGATGAGTTCTGACTCCACACTTTAACATATCAGAACATGACAAACCCAAATATACATGGCCTGTGGATTCGTTTCGACTATGAAAAACAATGAACACACATGGACATACACGCTCTATATACGGAATCAGACGATGGCACGGAATAAAGAGAAGGTAGAAATACATAAGCATAGAGACCGAGACGTAGCAACGCAAACATTTGCTAAAAGGGGTTTATAACATAAAATGTACAAAAATAAAAAAATAAAAGGCCAACCTGCCTTCCACTAGCAAAATTTAACAACTTGGATGTGTTTTTCTACTATCGTAGAACTGTCAACGTGACTTCTGCTACCGTAAAATTACTCCCTCTAGCAACGTAATTTGTGCTACAGAAAATCTGCTCCCTTTCTTCTCTATGTTTTTTACAAACAACAGTGATAACTCCGTCCTTGAGGTATTTCACAAAAACAAAATAAAAGGAAAATTAAAAAAATGGCTTACCTTCAACCAGTGTTAAAAGATACAAAGACGAGGAGGATGGAGTCGAGGGCGCCTTATATAGGAGTAGAAAACCTCAATCGGGACTCTGAGAGGAAGAGGGAACGTCGAATCATGGTCATAGTTTATGGTGGAGAAGGAAACAGAGTAGGGGGGAGGGAAGGGTGGCCTTCACAAAGACAAAATCATATATGGTGGTCCCTTTGTTTGGGTTACTGCTATGGCGAGTTACCGCAAAAGGGATAGTTTGTTCTAAATCAAACTTGGACGACGGCAGAAGGTAATAACCACAAACTTTCGGACAGAATGTCGATTAGATCACCAACCTCGAAATCGTTCCTCTGCGCGCACGGCACCTCGAGAGCCTCCAAGTCGAAGGAGTCGATGTGCTGCCCCGTCTGAATCAACCGCTGCTCCCCAATCTCGTCGTCCTCGGACTGGAGACCTGACTCCTCGCCGTCCCTGTGAGAGCTCCCAGCCACCGCCTCCCCCTCCTTCTCGTCGGCGTCCCGGGAAACCCACCTCGACTCCGTGGAGTCCATCTTCACCGGGACGCCATTACGCGAGGGACACCTCCGCCATAGTCCATCTTCACTGGGACACCGTTCCGCGAGGAGCACCCCTCCGCAATGGGATCCCCAGCCGCCGCCTCCAGGGAACACCACCTCAGACCATCGTGGTGTTCGTGACTTCATGTATCCTAACTCGTAAGTACAGTTTTTATAAACATATCCCTATAATAATGCAAAGGAGAACCGGCGGAAAAAAACCGTAATGCAAAGGAGAATCGGCGAAAAAAAAATCGTAATGTAAAGGAGAACCAGCGGAAAAAAACCGCTCTTTTCTCTTAAAATATATAGTATAGATTTTTTTTTTTCAAAACCCAGACCAAGGTATGCCACCCACGCCCTTAACGTGTGAGGGTATTATACTTCCCTTGTGCATGTAGATAGGCCCATCAAATGGACTTGATTCATGTACACATAAATTATCTGTTCCCAGATATAAATATGCTTGTGCAGCCTCTTTCAACATCAAAATGCAGTTGAGAGTTGTAAAGCAAGCATTGTCACCATTTTAAGTAACTCCCGGTATTTGCTTAGCTGAATTGTTCTAATTTTAAAGAATCTAATCATGTCTTTCCAAGTCAACAACACTTAAAGATTATCAAACAAATCTGAATTGGGTCCATAGTTACTTCAAATGTTAGAGCTAGGTAGCTCGGATTTATGTTACAGGTGGGTGGTGTGAACATCCAAACCAAGTGTGAGGCACTCAACCAATTAGAGTGGTCAGTGATTTTAGTCCCACATTAGATTCTACAGAAGAGTTGGATCAACTTATAAAAAAAAAAATTCCCACTTCAATATCTAGATTTTAGGGAAGTATTAATGATTTCTAATAAATGATGTATGAGTTCAACTTTTGTTGGTCTAGTGTGACGTATCAATACACAATTTACTTATGCATGAATGGGTGTAATCTACACCTAGTCTAAGAGAGCGTTGGCCTCGTAAAGAGGGAGATATTGTTATCCGTGGACATTGGCCTTGTAAATCTTGTATTCCCTACCGGAGGCAAAAATAACTGACAAGTAAATTTCGAGATGAGGGAAAATGTTGCATGCAAAAGCCAGGTTTTTGCTTGTTTTCAAGGAGACACATGTGCCCACTTTTCCCTCGCGCATAGAAATAAAACCCACACTTCCATCTCCGATGTCCATGCTGCCAAAATAGGCATTGGAAGTGTTGCCTCCGACTACGGGTCTTCACACCCCCCATGTTATGGATCATGGTTTGTCGACTCGAGTAAATCTATTTGGATTCAAGAAAATTCGAGAAATGATCCGGTCGACTTGGATCGAGTCACTCCTCCCTCCCTCTCTATCCTTATCTGAGACCTTCTAAACATGCTCCGACGAGGATCCGACGGTGGCGGCATGGATCCGACAGTGGTAGACGAGAACCGGCAGTGGCGACAATGATACGGCCAAAAGGGACATTGCCAGTCGTGGTGGGGACTGCCGGGGGTGGGGTGGGGGCGCCGGGTGAGAGAAGAAACCTCCGTCGGGTTGGGAGGGCGTCAGGATGAGGGAAGAAAGGTCTACCGGGTGGAGTGGGAGACGATCGAGTTGACCCAAGTCGCATGCGACTCGGGCATACCGTACCGGATCAAAGCGATCCCGATCCGATATAGATCACCCAGTCGACGAACCTTGCTATGGATTGCACGACATCCTCCTACAAAAGGATGTCCAAACTAAGGAATCTGAGGGTGTAAAAGGTTAGTTTGATATTTCAAATAAATAATATAAATACGAACCTTTTGCACTCTAGGCATTATAGAATCAAAATTACGGTCTTACTTGTCACTAACAATTCAGTCCACTTTCACATAAACCTAGCTAGGACTAATGATTATGGTAGGTGTCACTAACTAACCTATTTAGATATTTGGTTTAGAATCTGTGCATTTATCTCCCTCGTGGACCGAGAGGGTCATTCTGTACTCCAAGTATAAGAGGGAACAAAAAGAGAGTCATAGTGGTGGGGACATCGGGTCCACTACCGGACCCACTAATCGGAGCTGACGCCGCACTGCCACACCGCCACTGCACCGAGCTTATGGCTCGGCGACTCGTTCGAAGACTCAGCGTCCTGAGCATAATATTTATTTGTGTGTATTTGTATCGTACGTGTGTGTATTTGTATCGTACGTATTTGTGTAACATACATGTATTAGTACATGTATTTTTCTTTCGTCTTATTAGGCTAGTCTAAGTCAAATAAACATGTGTGTAATTTTTTATTTGGTTAAAACCCACAAGTCAAATATTGGTTGGTGGGTTTGTCTTGTTAGGCTAAGGGTATGAACATAATTAGTAGAAGTTAGAAAGGTTTTGTTGTTATAGCTTTCCTCCTATATAAAGGAAGGCAATGGTGTGTTACATATGTTGTTATGAATGAAAGAATGAATGAGTTATGTTTTGTGTAAGAGATTTCCCCCTCTTGCCTTTCCCTTCTCTCTCCTCTTTTGTGAGGATTGAGCGTCACCCGGTGTGAGACCGTCCGGCGTGAGGCCGAGCTGTGTGAGATAGCAGTTATCCGTCCCGTCCTGTTCGCGTCCCGGAGTGCCGTCGATTCGTCTTCCACGTCGCCGCCGCGTCAAATTGGTATCAGAGCCTAACACGGCGTCTCCCTCGACCCCGGCATCCCCGTCGTCGGTCTTTCTTTCTCTAGATTGCTAGAAGTGAAAAAAAAAGAAACAAAAAAAAGAAGAAGAAGAATAGTTGAGTTTTATTTGTTGATTGAGAGGAAGAAAAAAAAGAGAAAAAAAATCAAGCAAAAAGATATCGTTCTCTCTCTCTCTCTTAATCTCTTTCTCTCTGTTTCCCTCTCTATCTCTCTCTCTCCTTCTCTCTCTCTCGGTTGGAGGAAAACAAAGAAAAAAAAATTTTCGCGGCACGGGCATCGTCGCCCGTGCCCCAAATACAAAAAATTCTTGGGCTGCAACGGCCCTCTCCCCCAGCGCGCCGCCGCCAGCGACCGCCCACGGCCGCGTTCCCCCCCCCCCCCCCCCCCCCCCCCCCCGCGCCTGTCGCCGGGCGCCACAGCGCCCGCCCTCGCCGCTGGGCCCCGCGCCCGGCCCCCGCCGCCGCACCCGGACCGCCCGCGCGCCCTGCACCGCTGGCCCCGGCCCGCCCACGCCTGCCGGCCCACAGCCACGGCCCGCCTCCGAGCGCCGTCGCCCACGGCCACCGCGGCGTCCGCTCCCCGCCGCTCCTGCGCAGCCACTGCCGCCCGCCTGTGCGTCCCGCTGAGGCCGCCTCCGCGCCCGACCACCGCCGCCTGAGGCCGACGCCGCCTCCACGCCACCAGCGCGTCGTCTGCGCACGCACCCGAGCGCGCTCGCCCCGCGGCCGGACCCGCCCTACGCAAGTCCGCGCCCTGTGAGCCCTCGCCACCGCCTGCAGCTGCCCGCGAGCCGGTGCCAGCCACTACCCGCGGCCCTCCCCCGTCGCCGGTCCGGCCACCAGCGCCTGGCCCACCTGCCGGGTCGTCAGCCAGCGTAGGCCACCACCTACCTGACCCGCCAGTTGCGTGAAGCACGCAAACAGGACTTAAAGTCTGAAAAAAATGGTTTGAACAAAAAAAAAAGAGAAAGTCAAAAGAGACGGTGGAAAAGAGTGTGACAAAAAAAAGTCAAAAAAAAAAGAGAGTTGAAAAAAAACGTGTGAAAAAAAAGGTAAAAAGGTAGTTAAAGTTTGAAAAAAAAGAGTGTTTGAAAATAAAAAAAAAGTGTTATACGTATATATGGGATATATGTAATGTTATATATATCTCTCTATATATATATCTTTATATGTTAATTGATTTAAAAAAAGAGAAGTTTGACAATTAAGTTATATATTTAGTATATATATATTCGAGATATATATACTCTTATATATATATATATATATATATATATATATATATATTAACTTATTATTTTCTTGTGGCACCCAAGTCCACCACTATGGCTCAACCCGTGTCTGAGCCGTCCGAATGCCAACAGAAGATCCGAAGATCATGGAACGGGCGTACCTCTGAGTCTCCCTGCACTGAAAATTTGGACTAATTTGTTCTCCTGCGCGGGAAATTTTAAAGTGGTCTTGTAATAACTCAATCCTCCCTGCGTGGAGTGAATTTTTTTTGTAACCGCTCAAGCTTCGTCGACGCCGTGCGGGCACGTACGTCCCCGCTCGCCTTCGTCTCCGGTCGGAGTTAGACTTTTCAGTCTAGCTAGGTACGTGCTCCCCTCACTTACTCATTTAGTATCTTTTCAATTGCCGCGCGAAGTGAGAGAGAGCCCGATCTATACAAACCAGTTTCCTGAGTGCATCGCTGTGGACGGAAAGCGAGAGCTTGCTTGAGCCTATCCTATAGGCTCTAGACTGCCGCATTAGGGCACCCTAGCTGTCAGAAGGTAGTTCCACAACTACTTCGCCTACGGGCGAGCAACTTTTCCCGACCGATCCCTTCAAATTGACCCTTTGCATATCAGCTGGGTCCACACCTTGCTAATTGTCGGTCCCAGGATTGTATCATCTAGGTCCGAGCTCGTGCATGCCACGTCGGTCTAGGAATTCATCAGGCCGTCTAGAACGCATGGAACAGGAAAGATATATGGCCGATCCTGACCTCATCGCCGAGTTTGAGGAAATGGATGCAATATTTGATGGCACACATGTTGAGTACATGCAGGTAGGAGACATTGCCGAGAGTTCTAGCCAGAAGAGATTGGGTGTAGTTCGTTGTATCTCAACACCCGAGGAGGACGATTGGCGTCGAACCTCCATCTTCCAAACCTACATCATGGTGAACTCTCATCCCTGTAAGGTAATTCTTGACAACGGGAGCTGTATCAATGCACTCTCTTCAGCCTTTGTCTCCCGTTTAGGTCTACCTACGCACCCTCATCCAAGGCCATACAACGTGGCTTGGGTCGATGACACTTCTATCCCAGTCACCACCACATGTGTCATTCCCATCCAATTCCAGTCCTACCAAGGACAAATCTTATGTGACGTAATGCCTATGAAGGCCGGGAGCGTCATCTTAGGACGACCATAGATCTATGATGTAGACCTCGCTATCTTTGGTCGGTCCAATCAGTGTTCCTTCTCCCACAACGGAAAGAAGATTCTGTTGTATACCCGGCACCCCCAAAGGTGACCCCGGGAAAGAGTTCCACCTCCACCCCCACTGGAACTCCCAAAGTTCAGGAGAGTCCCCAAACTCCCACTGAAGGGAGACCTCCCCTTCCTTCTTCTCCTGCATCTATCACACCCGTTTCTGAGGCTCCTAAGGTTAGTCATGACCTAGTTAGGTGCCTTGACTCCATGAATGTCGGTGAGCTAGACATAGAGGTTATTGAGGGTGCCTCTGTTTTGACTGTTGACGTCACCATCACACCCAGGGAGTCCCGAGTCTTAGTCCCAACTGAAGACCCGGCCATACTGCCGGACTTTCAAGGCATCGTTCCCGAGGACTTGCCTTCTCAACTCCCTCCCAAGCGTGATGTACAGCACGCTATTGAGCTTGCCCCTAGGTCCACCCTACCAAACCTTCCCCTCGAGTCTAGGCTATCTAAGTCAGCCGAAGAGTTTGCACAACACGTCATTAGTCTGCATGAGTCAGCTGATTCGCATAGACGTCACCATGAATCTCAAGAAGGTGACTTGATTATGGTACGGGCCCGGCCCGAACGATTCCCCTCGGGAGCCGTTACAAAGTTACAAGCATATAGTGATGGTCCATTCCCAGTCCTGCGGAAGATTGACGCCAATGCCCATGTTGTGGACTTACCTCCCGAAGAGGGGATTAGCTCGACCTTTAATGTGGCAAACCTAGTGGCCTACAAGGAACCCACAACGATTCCTAGTGACCCTTTCGAGCTTTCTCCTCCCCTTGAGAGTGAGCCCACCCATGTGCGTCCCATATCCTTGAGAGCACTGCACGAGCATATTGAGAGGATACTGGATGAGCAGGTGACCACTACACGGAGCAGGGTGTACCAGCGCTACCTTGTTCGCTGGCGCGACCGTCCACCATCAGATGATTCCTGGATCAGACGGAAAGATCTCCAGCGCCTCGATCCAGATCTGCTGGAGCACTACCACAGCCGTGTCCCCCCTTACTCGACGGAGTCGAGTTCCAGCCGCCCCAGGAGGGTTGGTGGAGACACCGGGTCCACTACCGGGCCCACTAATCGGAGCCGACGCCGCACTGCCACACCGCCACTGCACCGAGCTTATGGCTCGGCGACTCGTTCAAAGACTCAGCGTCCTGAGCATAATATTTATTTGTGTGTATTTGTATCGTACGTGTGTGTATTTGTATCGTACGTATTTGTGTACCATACATGTATTAGTACATATATTTTTCTTTCATCTTATTAGGCTAGTCTAAGTCAAATAAACGTGTGTGTAATTTTTTATTTGGTTAAAACCCACAAGTCAAATATTGGTTGGTGGGTTTGTCTTGTTAGGCTAAGGGTATGAACATAATTAGTAGAAGTTAGAAAGGTCTTGTTGTTATAGCTTTCCTCCTATATAAAGGAAGGCAATGATGTGTTACGTATGTTGTTATGAATGAAAGAATGAATGAGTTATGTTTTGTGTAAGAGATTTCCCCCTCTTGCCTTTCCCTTCTCTCTCTTCTTTTTTGTGAGGATTGAGCGTCGCCCGGTGTGAGACCGTCCGGCGTGAGGCCGAGCTGTGTGAGATAGCAGTTATCCGTCCCGTCCTGTTCGCGTCCCGGAGTGCGGTCGATCCGTCTTCCACGTCGCCGCCGCGTCACATAGCTAGTGCCCATCCCGAACGATTATCCATCCAAGATGAGATTGATCACACGGGAGCAGATGGTATTAAAATTTTCTCAAAAAAGATGCATCGTTTACCCTCATCTTCCAATAGATGCGTTAGTCAAAGCACATCATGAAGTCAACTATATATATTTTTTTTTGATAAAGTAATTAACAAGTCTCCATGTCGAGTAATTTCACTTCTTCCCTCAATTTAAAAATCAGTATAATTACACATATTCCCTTATAAACTTGCCTCTTCTACTCTATACCCTCGTATTCCTCGTATTGTGATGTATACCCCCATATTAAAAAATATTCTTCAGTTATATCCCTCGTATTTTAAAAATGTCAAAGTAAACATAATATTCTATTGAAAATGTAAGATACAAAGTTTTAAAAGGGTATATGTGCAAGATAACATGAAGGATTGTAAGGGCATATATGATATCATCTTAATTACGTGAAAGATCAAACTAAGGTAGATTAATCTTTCTTTCATCTTAAAATACCTACAATTAAATTAAATAAATGATAGGTAACTACGGGGTCCACAATACAATATGAAGAATATTGACATATATAGTAGAATATGTAAGATTCTAGGTGTATACATGCAATTGTCCCTTAAAATTTTAAGACTATACCATTATTTGAAGAGAGATAATAAATGAGAAATTACTGAAAAGGTAAAAAAAAAACTTTCAAATATCTAATAGGGGTCACTCTCTATTTAAAATATCCATGAAGAACACTGCTCTATAAACTACCAATAATGCCCTCGAGAGTTTCATAATCAATTTCTCTTAATCGAAATCTATATGATATTAACTTTGTATCATTTAAGATAAAATGCCTAAAAATTGATTTCACTTATTATTGCATCCAAGAATTCATTTTACTCCCCTCAACTTACCTCATCATTGACATATAATAGTGAAAACAACACAACATATAACTCGAAGCGAGACTTGAGATTTCAGATTATCAGGGTCGTATTATGTTATTTTTATTTTTATATAATTTTATTTTAATGATTATAAGCGAGTAAGATTAAAATTTTATTTTTTATAATTTGTTAGGCTCATTTTAAACTAATATTATTTTTTTATTTTTATATAATTTGCAGTGCAATTTTATATTATTTTTTGACATTAAAATATTTTATTTTTTAACTATGAGAATTACTATTAAGATTCCATCTATATAAATAGTATTATAATCTTAAAATTTAAAATTAATAAACATTGATAAATTTAATAAAGGAGCGAAGCGGTGTTAAACCTCGGGATGTGAAGCCCCTCCTCTATCTGTCTCTCTCTTCTCCGTCTTCTTCCTCCTTTCTCTCCCACGTCGTCTTCATCTCCCCTGCGTCTTCTTTTTCCTCCTCCCGCTGTTCATCTTCCTCTTCCCCGGCTTCTCCTTCTTCTTCCTCCCCACTCCCAGCCACCCTCACCGTCTGTCTTCCTCCCATCTTTCTCCTCTTCGTACGCAGGGCAGCCGCCTATCCCCTCCTCCTTCTTCCTTCCCCCTCTGCTACCATCGCCTCCACCTTGCAAACCCGCCACCGTGGAGTCCACAACCGCCCGACCACCCTGTGCTCCCCAACCACCACCGCCACCGCAGCACCTGCTACCACCGCCACTACTGCCTGCAGGACCCGCCGGAGGAACCACCGCCGTTCGCCGCCCACCGCTGTCGGAGGTGCCCACGCCGCCGTCGCCGTTATCGCGGGAGCCACCCACCACCACCACCACCGGCGTCACCATCGCACGGCCTCCCCGTTGCCGACCCGCCGCCCGACACTCTGGGCGACGCCAGCCTCGCCGTTCGCCCTCACGGCTGCCCTGTGTCTTCTTCCCCCACGACGGTCGCCCAACGACGACCCCGCCTGGGACCACATCTGTTGCCGCCGCCGGCAGCCCCTTCCCCAGCCGCCATCGCCGCCGTCGACGTTGCCGGTCGCCTAGGCCACACAGGCATCCAGGTAGTCCGCCGGCAGCCCTTCCCTTATCTTCTCTCACTGTTCTTCTTCTTCTTCTTCTTCTCTCTCTCTCTCTCTCTCTCTTCATATCTCTCTCGTGAGGTTCTTTCGATAGAAAAAAAAGGAAACAGAAAGAAAAAGGAGCAACGATCATAGAAAAGGAGAAGAACGATCAGAAAGAAAAAAAGGAAAAATATTATCTAAAAAAGAGCAGAAAACAAAAAAAGTGCAAATGATTTCCTGAAAAAAAGAGAGACATCAAAAAAAAAAGGAAAAGAAATACAAAAGCGAAGAAATCTTCGACTCATCTTTGTCCCGCATCAACATAAATAAATTTATTGAAATGCAAAACACTGTACACATGGAAATAATATATTTCATTCAGTCATTTTCCTTTTACACAATGATATAAATAGATTAGCTTTATATTTTGACCCTAGCCAATATACTAATCATGTTCTTTTCTACTACATTTTGATATGCTAAAAAAATATAGCTTTAGATTAGATAATTTCATGTGGAAAACAATTGAGGGCATTTTTGGTAGTATATTAAGGATAATGTTTTTTTTGCCCTTCATAGATATTAAGTTTATAGAGTGTGCCATTTTTAAATATTTTAAGTTTAGAGTGCCTCTATTGGATATTTTAAAATTTTTCTTGACTTTTTAAGTAATTTTTCGATATCAAATGCCATAGCGAATGCATTTCGAACTCTAGTTATGTCCCCTACGGAATTTAGAAGTTGAATTTAGATCTATGTGCATGCGCCAAGATCTCATCTCTAGGTATATTGACCTAAAACTTGGACACGATTGGCTCTTGGGAGATACCCCAATTTTCATCTCCTCATGGTCAAGCATTCCATCGTGGGGTTGCATAGTTTTTGTTGATTCTGAAGCTTATCTGTAACTTTTTACTTCTGTGCCTTTAAAAGATCTTAAATAAAATCCATCAAATTGTTATAATCATCTTTGAACCAAAATCAAAATTTTAACCTATCTAAAACACAAATTCAGGCTTCATGAATGAATAATCAGAAAGAAAGAAATATGAAAGCAACCAACTATAGCTATAAATAAATCATGATTCAACATATAGACAATAATTGAGAGATAGAAGCAAAACACTCATACATCAATACTTCAGTGATTAACAACTACAAGATGTGAACGTGAAATAAACCACTTTGATGTGCCTTTAAATATTTGGAATTTAGAACAAGAAATTAATGTAATGTGGAATAATGTTACAAATTGTATAACGAGGGTTGCAAAATAACTCTTAGGCGAATCTAAAGGTAAAAAGAATTTAGAAAAAGAGACTTGGTGGTGGAGTGAGGAAATCCAAAATATCATTAGAGTAAAAAAGGAATGCTTTAAAGTTTGGCAAACTAACAAAAATGATCAAACCCTAGAAGCCTATAAAATCGCTAAAAAGAGAGCTAAGAAAATAGTTAGCGAAGCTAAATCAAAGGCATTTGAAGATTTATATAATAAATTAGGAACCCGAGAGGGTGAAAAGGACATATTTAAACTTGCTAAATTAAGAGAAAGGAAAACTAGAGATTTAGATCATGTTCGGTGCACCAAAGGTGAAGATCAAAGGGTTTTAACTAAGGATCTTGAGATTAAAGGGAGGTGGCATAGCTATTTTCAGCAGTTACTTAATGGAGATTCCATCAATGATTTATCTTTAGAAGGTACCCAAGAGTCCACAATATTTGATAAATATCAATATTTCAGGCGTATTAAAATGTCAGAAGTGGAGGATGCTTTAAGAAAAATGAAAGTGGGTAAGGCCTTAGGACTAGATGGCTTACCTATTGAAGTTTGGAAAGGCCTAGGAGATATTGGTATTCAGTGGCTAACTAATTTTTTTAATAAAATTTTAAAGGAACGGAGAATACCAGAAGTTTGGAGAAAAAGTGTTGTAGTTCCTTTCTATAAAAATAAAGGAGATATTCAAAGTTGTAACAATTATCGTGGAATTAAGCTTATGAGTCATACTATGAAACTTTGGGAAAGAGTAATTGAAAAACGCCTCCGATGTATGACTACTGTATCGGAAAATCAGTTTGGTTTTATGCCAAATAGATCTACTACAGAAGCTATTTTCTTACTACGGCAGTTAATGGAGAAGTATAGAGAGATGAGAAAAGATTTGTATATAGTTTTTCTTGATTTAGAGAAGGCGTACGATCGAGTACCGAGAGAATTGATTTGGTGGACATTAAGAAAGAAAGGAATCTCTCAAGGATATGTTGATTTGATTAAGGATATGTACGACGACGCTATTACTAGTGTTCGAACTATTGCTGGGGAGACTGGTGAATTTCCCGTTTCTATAGGTTTGCATCAAGGTTCTGCACTAAGTCCGTATCTCTTTGCCTTAGTTATGGATGAAGTAACTAAACAATTGCATGATGATATCCCTTGGTGTATGCTATTTGCAGACGATATTGTTTTAATTGATGAGAGTATTGATGCTCTAAATGCTAAGTTAGAGCGTTGGAGACTTGCCTTGGAGTCTAAAGGTTTTAAAATTAGTAGGAGTAAGTCAGAGTTTATGCACTGTAATTTTAGTAATGGGAGAGTGGTTCAGGAAGATATAGTTCTAATTGATGGACATAACATTCAGAAGAATAGTAGCTTTCGATACTTAGGGTCTATCATATAAGAGAATGGGGAGATTTATGATGACGTTACACATAGGATTAAGGCAGGCTGGTTAAGATGGAGAAGTGCATCAGGTGTCCTTTGTGATCGTCGTATGCCTGTGAAACTCAAAGGGAGATTTTATAGAACGGCTGTGAGACCTGCTTTGTTATATGGTACCGAGTGTTGGGCAGTACGAAAGGAACACATCCACAAAATGTGTGTAGCAGAGATGAGGATGTTGAGATGGATGTGTGGCAAGACTAAGAAAGACAAGATTAAGAATGAGCGTATCCGTAAGGACTTAGGGATAGCTCCAATTGATAGTAAAATAAGAGAAAATAGACTCAGGTGGTTTGGGCATGTGTGTCGTCGCCCTAACTCAGCGCCGGTTAAAAGATGTGACCAAATCTTAGTGGATGCTAGTAAAAGAGCTCGGGGAAGGCCTAAAATGAGATGGTGCGATGTTATTAGGAAGGACATTAGTTTCTTGGGTTTAAATACGAATATTGCACTTGATAGAAATCTTTGGCGGAACAGGATTCATGTAGCCGACCCCAATTAATCGGGATAAGGCTCTGATGATGATGATGATGATGGATGGAATGAGGAGTGATGCCAAAGTTTCAACACACGAATAAGGAAAATCTCAAAAAATTAACACTGAAAGTCTGAAATCACATTTAATAAACCTTCTTTATATATAAGAAGCAAAACCTTTTGTTTAAAAATTTACATGTCCTAATGGGAACAATAGCCAGCAATTATACAAGGGACAAGTTGGAGGAGACAACAACACCCCACTCACGAATGGATGAGAAGAGAAATGCAAGGATAGAGAATCAAGCTCTCCCTTTTGCAGAACATGTTAAGGCGATCGATTTTGAAGGTCAGTGAAACAGAAAATCATTCACCTAGAATATTTTTTTGAAGAATGGATCATGCAAGACATAGACTGCCAATAGATTAATCTTTCTTCGTTTTAACCACATCATGCCCAAAAGACACAAATACATGAGGCACCAATAGAGCAATATACCTATAAAAGAAGAAATTATTATGCAAGTAAAATGTCTTATAAATAAATTTCAAATGTTTGATTCACATTAGAAAGTGAAAAGTATGGACTTAATAAATGACATGACTTCATGCAATTCTTTTATAAGATGTAAAGTGGAAAAAGTTGTACTAAAGTTAAGACAAGATGATGACGTCACTGCACTTCGTTTGAGAAACGAAGACGATCTAGGATTAAAACAAGATAATGACGTCACTCCGTCTTCATTTGAGAAATGAAGATGATCCAGGACTAAAACAAGATGATGACGTCGCTCTATCTTTGTTTGAGAAACGAAGACGATCCGGGACTAAAACCAAAATTATAATGTCATGCTAACGTCACTTCATCTTCATTTCAGAAACAAAGACAAACTAAGCTAAAAGAAGATGATGACATCGCACAGACGTCACTTCGTCTCATTTCACTGAAGCAATCTCGCTCTACAAGAAGGTCACTCAACCAATCGGCCACCGCTCTTCAACCGATACAACTACCCCTACTGGAAGATCAGGATGATGAACTACATAAAGGGGGTAGAGTTTGACCTGTGGCGGGTTATTGAAGAAGGTGACAGAGTGATCGTCACTCCCATAGAACAATGAGGCAGAGCTGAGAAAGAAATGGCCTCATTGAACGCTCGAGCTTTCAGCCTCATGTTCTGTGCACTAAATCCAGAAGAGTTTGATGGAGTGTTCATCTGCTCCCGCTCAAAGGAAACTTGGGAAAAGCTAGAAGTCACACATGAAGGTACATCCTAAGTTAAAGAGACTAAGATTAACCTCTTGGTCACGAAATATGAAATGTTTTAAATTTAAAAGAGCGAGACTGTGAAAGAAACGGAGACAAGATTCACCACACTGATAAATAGTCTGAAGTCCCTTGGAATTTTTTTTTGAAGAAAATGGCTGGTGAGAAAGATCCTACGATCACTACCATCTGAGTGGAACCCCAAGGTCACAACCACCGAGGAGGCCTAGGATCTCAACACTTATTCTCTTGCCCAACTACTTGAGAACCTGGCTACTCATGAGCTCATGTTTTGCAGCCAAAAAGAGAAAGAAGATGCAAAGAAGAAGATCCTTGGTCTGAAGCCCAAGGCTCAGAGCAGTGATGAAGAAACATAGTCTACCTCCAGTGAAGATAGTGATGAAGTTGTCATGCTGTCCAAGAGGCTTCAGAGGATCTTGAGGAACAAGAAGAAAGGCTCCTCATCTAGAAGAGGTGGTCCCAAAAAAATAAGGGTTCCATACTATTATGATCCTGAAAGAAGTATATGCCCTGCAAGTCAATTACTTGTGAAGTGATGACATCATTTCTTGTACATTCTCATTCGTATTAATAATATTTGTGACAATTTTTTATTATGTCTCATTTATTATATTGTTTATTTTCGCTTTATGTGATGAAATCCTTGAACGCATACTATGAAGGTTGGATCATAACGAGATTATGATAGTGAGACCAACCTTCCAGATGCATGTGTTCTAAATGTTCTTAGTTATAGGATTTTTGAGATGGGACATCAAAGAATCCGGATAGACCGGCGCACGTGATATTCTCTTATGTGATGAAGGTGATTGATCTCATAGTCACGGGTGTGAAGACACTAAAATATATGTGTAGGTGCTCATTATAAGAATAGGGTTCACTGAACTGATTCGATTACGAATCTCTAGATGGTAATTATATCTAACTGTCAGTTAAGAGATTCTTCAGTCACAGTGGCGTAGTTGGTCCTTGGGCATGAGTCATCAAGGATGCCTTGCATGAGGACTCATATGTTTTGATTCTTGGCAAAGGGACTTTAGCCACGAGTTTTAGATGCTCAGGTATTCGGATTCAAGGAATACATGCGAAGGTAATTGACTGACAATAATGAATTATTCACTCTTAGATATAGCATGAGAGAGAATGCCTATGAACGGTATTCAAGAAAATCCCTGACCAATGATTAAAAGGAGTTTTTCAGTGGAACTTAGAGTATATTCATCAAGTCATAAATCAGAAGGGTTTGACAGTATGACCCATACCTTTAATTATGACTGTGTGGCAGTTGTGGACGGAAATGTTCAAGAGTGATTTTATAGACCTTCTTTGTCTTCTGGGGTGGCAGAATATTGTTTGGTGCTTACCATGGTCTGAAAACCCAATAGAGGAATAATCATGAGATGATGATGAGTTAATTATTTAAGTTATGAGATGATTAAATAATTAATTTCATGATAAGTATTAATGTGGAAAAGCTAAGAAAGAGTTCTTAAACTTAATGGGCCTAAAGTCAGACTAACACTGAGCCTATAGGGCTATACACATTAGGGTTATGGACGACAGATGCAATTTTAGACTCTTATAAGAGTTTTTTGTGAAAAATGAAGGAGTCTACAAATAGTTGCATAGAGAGAACTCTGAGCCAGGCATCCAGGGTTTCCCAAGTGAGGGCCGCCCACTCTCTCTCCTCTCTTCTCCCTCTTGTCTCTAGTGTAGAGACTATGCTGGAGTGTTGCTGAGGAGATTGTTCGTGGAGCATTGTGTGAAGAGAACTCTGCCGTTCCTTCTCGTGTGGATATCGCTAGAGACCGGACACTTGCGCGGTTCATTACCACCACGAGGGATCACTTTCTGCTTCATTGCGATCTGCGTATCGTAGAGATAAAATCAGATATGGTTCTAGATTATTTTCGGGAATCACATAGGAGCGATCAACTCGACTGGGATAAAATTTTAATTTCTTGTTTCCATTTATTCTTTTTTATCTCGGCTCAAATCCTTATAGACGGGAGATAGACTATGAATTGAGAATATATGGAAGGATTTGACGAAGAACAATAAGCGATTGGACGGCAAGTTTAGACGAAATGGGAAACTCACCAATTACATGTGTTATTTTAACTCGGGTGGCCCAATAATCGCTCAGCTCTCCGTACCACTCTACTAGATTCTCCGTTATCAAAAAAAAGTTTAGACGAAATGGTCGTCCAATATGAGGACTTAGATGATGGCGAGTAGATGATAGAAGTAGGCGATGAACTTGAGGTTTTGTCAAGAGCAGACGATATTTGGCTATTAGCAGATGGACGTTGTATAAGAACAAATGATCGATCAGATGATGGGTTAGACGATGAAGGATTTAACAATGAGATTTAGATTTTAAAATATGGGCTACAATTATAAACAATGCGCATAGTTGATGGTGCAAGATTTTTTGGAGATTTGGAGCATAGAGTCGAATATCTGAAGAGGTGGTAGGGTGTGGAAGACGAATCAAGAAATTTTTGTCAGAACTAAATAGAACATCTATTTTGTAGAGACCTTCGGACAAGGGGAGGGCAACTCATAAAAGGTGGAAGAAGGTGGGTGACAAGTGTCCGACAAGCAGGGTAAAGTTGTAGCATATGATAGGTTTAGTTCCTTACGCTACAGGGCACAGTCTTGACTTGGGATTGATGTCCCTATTTTGACCCCTCTTTCCTCACGTTTCCTACTTCTCATACCCTTAACTCCTCTGGATCTCCTTAGAGTTGTTCTACACTTGGTAAGTCTCCTCATGATCTTTAAACCATCGTTTAACTTCCGACTTCAGATTGTTTTCACCATTATCTGAGACCGGATCTATATTCCTTTTATCTCCTTCACTTATAGGAGGGCTACCTAGACGGGCAAGACTGGAGGTTGGGAGTGAAAAGACAAAAGGCCGATGACTGCGAGATTCTCATTAAGGTAGGATTCCTAAGCGTAAACCATGCATGAAATTTTAAGCCTGGCTTTGCTCGATCTATGTTCTATGTTTTCTAGCTAGTACTGATCTCACGTTAACGCCATGATTAGGATTAAGACTGTGTTCTAGTGTCCTCGTGTCTTCTTGTATGTCTTACGATGAATCGTTGCGCAAGGTAAAATACGTAAGAGTTGAATAAGTTAAGAATGTTCATGATTAAGATGAGTCAGTGTGTGAAGCAGCGTCAAGGGATAGGGAACGGTGCGTAGTGGGCTTGACTTTGCATGACATTATGCTCGATTTCATGAGATTAGATCTATCTGGATATGTTCGACCCACTGTTATGATTAAACCCATAACCTGCACTTTAATAGCTAGTTGAGCCATGTTTTTCTTCCATTGAAAATGCACTCGAATGTGCTAGAGGAAAGGGGTACCTAGAGGAAAGGACTACCCGGATCAGAAGTTTTGGAGGGGTATTCTGAGTTGCAGCCGTCCCGAGAATGAAGCCACTTGGAGGTGAAGTCGCCATTGCATGTTCCACTCCGCTTTTCTGTCTTGGTATGTTATGATGTATGTTCTGATTACTCTGGTTAACATGATGGAAATGTGGGTGCGAGCTCCATGTATGTATATGTTATAATAGAATGCCGGCTATATGTATGTATATTGAAGTATGCTAACCCACTTATCGCATGTTGACCGTTCTGTTAAGAGATTATGTCATATGAGAACCTTCAACCTGTGCATATGTAATGTAGAAATCTCTCCTGTTGTTGTTAAGCTTTTCCAGGTGCAAGTACATGCTACAAGTTTATGATACATGTTTACGTTCATAAGATTATGTTGTAAGTTTAAGTTTCTACTATGATATTCCTAGTTGCTGTGCCTAGATTACTTGTTTTCATCCTTGGGTTCAACAGTCTTGGACGGTGGTATAGGATACCCCCATTGCTATTCCCACTTGCACCTACCTGATTAAATATTTATGAGATCCTTCTGATCACGATTTCTAAATCACATAGTGCACTTAATTATAATTGTACCACATGTTATGTAGAGCTATATCTCATAAATAACCAAACACCCGTTTTAAAACATGAGCGTATAAATCCAGTTTTCGGCGACTAAATGTGGTGGTGGTGCTAGGGGCCCTACCGAGTCATCGTACTTGGTCGGTTCTTTAATCTATTTTTAAGTGCTAGTCCGGCGGTGGAATAGGCAATCGGGGTAGTGCCACTGCGGTGTGGTCTTTGTAGGAGTCGCTTGACTTGTAATTTGTTCTAGTCGCCTGAGCAGGCTTCTGTATTATGACACTTCTCTATTAATTATGGATTATGGATGAGAAACAATCCTTGTTTATTTCTGTTCATAACGTGTAGTTAAGCATGGATGATTTTATGTCGTCGATTGTTTGTGGTTACATTACGTAGGTACTAATACTCTCTGCTATGTCACACATGTACCGCACTCAATGTTTCTGTTTTAGCGAGGTGTGACAAACCCGAAAAGAGGAACCTTTGCCACCCCCTGCATGCGGTCGTGGTGGACCATACTCTTAGGAATCCCGATCTGGCTCCGTGATGATGCAGGGATTAGCTTGCTGGTCAACTCCTTCGCTCAATTGGTGGCCGGATTGATCCACTTGAATGTTGAGGGTAGAGTCACCGTCGCGGAGGCCCTTGTTTCCTCTCCGACAATTGGACCTGTGCCATCGACGATCTCTTTCTTTGTCGATGGGGTGGAATATGTTGTCGTGGTGTCTTCCCAGCTAGCGGAACTAGGGCAACAACGCGAAACGCAGGTGGGGCTAGGGTTTCTGCCGCCCCGATGGGAGGTGGGAGACTTAATTTTGGTGGGTGGTTTGAATTCAAACCGGCCCACCTCTTCGGACAGCCCATCCAGGATGCCTGTTCGCGGCCCATTCATGCCAAGCCCACAGATGAAAGGCAAAGAGCCCATAGTCCATTTGGTTAGCCCAATGGACCGGATCGGCTGCTCGTCGGTCCAGGTACCCGATGACTTACCCAGATCTGCGGGGGATTGGATTTCGATTTCATAGGGGCCCGGAAGTGCTCGTCTCTCCCGCCTGATCTCTCCTTCCCTCCCCTAGTGGTCTGCGTCTCAACCTCTAGCTCCCCTCTGGTGGACCTGTTGTAGATCTCCGGTGGCGTCCTTCACCGGCAAGCTTTCAGTTTGGTGCCCCTCTTTGAGGCAGACCTGGTCAGTTGGAGGTCTACTGTTAGTGGCCAACATTTGGTTAGCCCCATATGCCACCCAGCTTAGGGAGATTAGTGGTAGGACAAGAGTCAAATGGCGGTGGAGGACCTTGCTGGCGGCTATTTGGTGGGAGGATGTGGGCCTCTCCCTGTCTCCTCCCTAGTCGGGGGGCGGGACATGCCGTCCTCTTGCTCCTTCCATCCGTCGGAAGCTGCCACAGTCGCGCTACTTCTATTGGCTGGGGTACGACTGGTGTTGCTGGTGCTGGTAGCGGTGCGCATGTGAACATTGCTGCAGAGTTTCTTGCAGCCGATGTAATGGTTGTGGGGGGTCAACTCTCCTTGTCGATGGTGTCGTACCAGCCGCCTATCACCTGGGAGTCTGGTGGCTCTTTCGGCCTGGAGCTGCAGTTAGTGGATGAAGGAGATGGAGGGGAAGTCGGTCTATTTCTAAATGTAGTTGGGCGGAGAGGCACGGTTTCCTTGAGAATGGGGGAGGTGAGGGAGATATTGGGGATAGTGGAAAAGATGGTTAGGGAATAGGTGAGGGAGGTGGCAACTAAGGTGGGCATCTCCTATCCCGCCGTGGAAAAGGATGTAAGTGGGCCTTCTCTAAACTCAGAAAGAGTGGGGAGTGGGTATTAGAGCTCAGGCGAAGGCAAATATGGTAGAAGAGGAGGGTGGGGAGGAGGAGGGGGACATCTTTAGTTTTTAACATGGATTGTCTCGCGAAATGTTAGGGGACTCGGGGGTGAAGAAGAAGAGGGTGGTGAGAGAGCTAGTTAGGAGGCGCAAAACTGATATTCTCTGCATCCAAGAGAGCAAGTGTGAGGGGGGTGATGTTACTCTTACGAAGGGGATTGGACAAAATAGTATGAGATCCGATTACCTTTGCGATTTGTGGATCGCAGCAAAGTGGAAAGAGTATCCTCGTGGCGGTAACAAACCACGCAAGTGTCTAGCCTCTAGTGGTATTCATACGAGCCACAGACAATGAAGTTCTCTCCACGAAGCACACCTCAAACGATCTCCACGAAGTCTTACCTTCAGAGTCTCAACCCCTTGAGAGGGTGGAGAGGAGAGGAGAGAGGAGAGAGAGGCGGCGCAATACCCTAGGAGAGAGAGGGGCGGCCTAGTGAGGAGAACCCTAGATACTTGACCTAGGGTTCTCTTCATGCAACTATTTATAGACTTCTCTAGTTTTTTACAAAAACCCTCATAAGTCTGTAATTGCACAAATACCCCCGTCGTTTATAACCTTAGTATGTGTGACCCTTTAGGCCCAGTGTTAGTCTGGTTTTAGACTCGTTAAGTTTAAGAACTCTTTCTTAGCTATTCCATATTAACGCTTAACATAAAATTAATTATTTAATCATCTCATAACTTAAATAATTAATTTCTCATCTTATGATATGATTATCCCTTCATTGGGCTTTCAAGTCACGGTAGACACCAAGCAACATTCTGTCCATAAGACAAAGGGGGTCTATGAAACTACTTTGGTACCTTTCCAGTCATAGTTACCACACAGGTATACTCCTTCATTCATACACAATGTCGCTGGCCATAATTAAGAGTATGGTAATACTGTCAAACTCTTGTAAGTTATGGCTTAATGAACTCTGTACTTCAAGTCCCACTGGAAAACTCTTGTTCTAGTGAACTGTCTAACCTTGGTCAAGGATTTTCCTGAGTACCATTCATAGAACATTCTTTCTCATGCTATATCTGAGCGTGAATGATCCACTATTATCACTCAATTAACTTCGCATGTATTCTACTGTGTTCGAATACTTGAGCATCCAGAACTTGTGATTAAAGTCCCTTTGCTAGGAATCAAAACACATGAGTCCTCATACAAGGTATCCTTGGTAACTCATGTTCAAGGACTAACTGTGCTATTGTGACTGAAGAATCTTTTGGTTGACAATTAGATATAATGACTATCTAGAGATTCATAATTGGATCAGTTGAGTGAGCACTATTTTTGTAATGGGCACCCGCACGTATATCTTATTGTCTCCACACTAGTGACCATGAGATTAGTCACCCTCATCATATGAGAGGATATCATGTGCACTGGTCTATCCAGATTTTTTGATGTTTCGTTTCGAAGATCTTATGACCAGGAACATTTAGAACACATGCATTTAGAAGGTTGGTCTCATTATCATAATTCATCATAATCTAACCTTCATAGCATGTATTTAAGGACTTCATCACATCAGACAATAATATGGAATATAGTAAATGAGATGTAATGAAGAAAATACCATAAATATTATTAATATGAATGTGAATGTACATGAATGATGTCATCACAGTACAAGTGATTTACTTGTAAGGCATACATTTTTTTCAGGATCATGATACCGTTGAATCCTTATGAGGTGGAGGAGGTAGGGGTGGATAGGCAGGTGGGCCATTTCCTTACACTTCGGACAGCTAAGGAATGACTTCTTCTGGGACTTCAGCGGGGTGTATGGCCCTCAGTCCACGGAGGAGAAGCGTCTTCTTTGGGATGATTTGTTGTGCTTCCACCTCTCTTCTAGTTGGCTTTGGTGTGTTGGTGATGACTTCAGTGCAGCCGCTCCTTGGGAGAGGACGAGGGTTAGCTTTCTCTCAGGTGAGATGAAGGACTTTTCAGATTTCATCTAGGAGGTAGTTTTGGTGGATGTTGCCATGACATATGGTCAGTTCACTTGGTCCAACTTGCGGGCAAATGCTTCTTGCTCTAGGCTGGATAGATTCTTGGTGTATATTGATTGGTAGGACCACATCCCAGATGTGCACGTGCTTTCTCTGGTAAGGTCTATCTCGGGTCACAAGCTTATCCTTTTGAAGACCAACCGTTTGTTTGACAGTCTTCACTGCTTTAAGTTTGAGAAATACTGGTTCAGAGAGGTCGATTTTATGGAGACAGTCCTTGGTCTTTGGAATGTTCAGATTCGGTCCACCTCTGCTATGGCTACTTTTCTTAGGAAGTTGTAGCATATGGCACTGGCGCTCAAGGCATGGGGGTAGATAAAACTCTCCTAGGGAGGGCAGTGAAGGAAAAGATCCTACATCAGATTGAGGGGCTAGATTGTCTGGAGAATGCATGCCTTATGGATGAGGAGGATAGGAGTCTGAGGGATCTCCTGAGGGCACAATTAGATGAGATTCTCTCTAGGGAGGAGATCTATTGGAGGCAGAGATCGAGAGACAGATGGATTAAAGAAGGTGACAGAAGCACTGCTTACTTCCAGCACATTGCTTTAGGGAGAAGGAGGGTCAACACCATCACTTGTTTTAGGGTGGGTGACTTTTCCATCTCTTATGAGGAGGATATCACGAGGTAGGCCTGAGACTTCTATTGCAGGTTATTCACTGAAAATGAGCATTGTAGGCCGATGATTTCAGATGACTTGCTTCCTTACCTCTTCACTGAGGAGAGAGATGCTATCTCCCAAAGTTTCTCAGAGGAGGAGGTTCGTCAAGGCAATTTTCTCGCTTGCTAGGGACAGAGCTCCTAGGCCGAATGGCTTCCCTCTGACTTTCTTCCAAAAGTGCTGGCAATGATGACCTTTTGACATGTGGGAGAATTCTAGGAGGGGAGGGCACATTTGGGAGGGATCAATAAATCCCTTTTAGTGTTTATCCTTGAGAACCTAGGTGTACAAGAGTTTCGCAACTTCAGGCCCATCAACCTGCTCAATGGCTCTTACAAGATCATCTCACTGAGGTGTTGGTAGGGAGGTTGGCTGGGGTGATGGAGTGGTTGATCAGCAGCTTCCAGGGAGCTTTCATCAGAAGGAGACATATCCATGATAACTTCACGGTGTCCCATGAGTGTTTATTTGCTATGAAGACTTAGCGGAAGAGGGGTGGTCCTGAAGTTGAACTTTGAGAAGGGTTATGATAGGGTTATTTGCTAGTGTCTGTTTGACGTGTTGGAGAAGATGGGCTTTCGGGAGAGATGAATGGGTTGGATCATGACTTGCATTTCTTTTGCCTCCTTTACGGTCCTTGTGAATTGGAAGTCGTCGTCCTTTTTCTACAGTGGGAGGGGCCTCCATCAGGGGGACCTTATGTACCCTCCCCTCTTTGTGTTGGTAGCTAAAGTTTTGAGCAGAGTGTAGTAGAGAAGAGGTAGTTGATATGATCAGGGGGTTTTAGGTTGACAGAGAGGCCCTACTCTTTCTCACTTGTAGTATGCAAATGACACCCCCCTATTTCTGGCTGAGGCAGAGAAGTAGCTCTATGCGTTAGGCTCTTATTGGAGGAGGTGATTGGCCTTAAAGTCAACTTCAACAAGAGCCTGCTAGTGGGGTTGAGTATAGAGGAGTGGCATCTCCGGAGGGTGGCTTGTATTTTAGGGTGCAAGATAGGGGAGTTTTCTATCTCCTACCTGGGCCTCCCCTTGTCTCTGAGTGCTCTTCACTGTGCAATTTTGGCTTCCTATTGTTCAGAGATATGAGTCCAGACTGGCAAGGTGGAAGGCTAGACTCCTATCTTGTGGAGGTTGACTTGTCTTGCGTAGATTTGCTTTTGATAGTCTTTCTATCTATTTTTCGAATCCCGAAGATGATGGCCAAGAAGATTAAGTCTAATCATGGGAGGTTCTTTTGGCATAGTAGTGGAGGGAGTTGTAGGGTTTGGCATGACATTACTTAGGGGAGGGTGACTACCGGCAATGAAGTGAGAGGGTTGGGGATTAAAGATGTGAGGGACTTTGATTTTGCCCTCTTGTGTAAATGGTTGTAGAGGCTGGGGGTAGGGGAGGATGAGTTGTGGGGGCAGGTGATCTGGCAAAGATACTATTCCAGGAAGAGACTTTGAGATTTGGGTCCTATTTCTCAGCATAGGACTTCCCCCCTTTAGCGTGATATCTTGACTTGCAAAGATTTCATTCTCTCCGGTGTCAAAGTTCGTCTAGGAAGAGACGACCATAGCCTCTTCACATTGGAGGCTTCCTTCTCCCACCTCTTTGCGGTTTTAGACTCCCCCTTGGGGACGATTTCCCAGGCATTCGACTCTCAACTGTCTAGGGGCACCTAGGCACCGACCTTCAAGAGGGACCTCAAGAATGATGAGGTGGAGCAGCTCCTGGGCCTTCGCTCCTTCCTCATCCCAGTTCGCCTTCTGTCTGATAGAGAGGATGAATGCTCTTGGAGGTGGGGGATGGAGGGTGCTTTTCTCAGTCAGCTCTGCCTACGCTATTATTTCAGATGTTGGTGTTCGTCATGGTCTCTACCCATAGGTTTGGAGTCCGAAGATCCCGCTGAAGGTGAAACTACTTACTTGGAGGATCTCTCATGGGAGGTTACCTACTTGGGACATATTGAGCCGGTTCCTCCCAGGGGTCCAGCTGACTTGCTGCTTTTGCGAGGTGGACGTTGATACCTTGGACCATCTGTTTGTAGGTTGCTCCTACTCTGACGAGGCGTGGGACGAGCTTGCTAGGAGGACTCACAGTGGCGTCGGTCAGCACATCCAGGTGCGCCATCTAATGGAGCATTGGGGCAGGAGTTGGGCCTTTAGGTGACAAGATAGTATGGTGGCTCATTCTTCATGCCACCCTATGGATGTTATGGGGGGAGGGTAACAACCGGATCTTTAGGAGCGAGTCCAAGGTTGTGGAGTCGATTATCTCTTTTGTGTGTGATAGGGTGAGGGAATGGGTTGAGCTTTGTTGTAATGTGAATTCTCTCAACTCTTCTCTTTTTGTCGTGTTGGAGGGCTAGAGTGTTCCACACTAACTGAGTGTGACGTTTTGTATAGGGATTTTTTGGGAACCCTCTATTTATACTTGTATATCACGTTTTTTTTCTTTTGTGGCACCACCCACTTTCAAAAAAAAAAGTCATGATTGCCAACTCTGTTGGTCTTGTAAAGTAGTTGAGATCAATACATCCCTTGAGCAATTGTCTAATACAGTTGTAGGCTACTTTATGGATTTGGCCTGATAGTGAGTCACATTCATGATTACTTATTATTTGTAGACAAATTTTACTACTGCGAAGTGACAATGGAGCTGAGTTGTATTTGAATCCATATATCTGCCAGAAAGAAAAGTTTTCTCAGTTGTACTTTTGGAATGAGTCACGAAGTATGAACAACATACTGTCTTTATTCTCGAAAGTCATTGACCTATTTCTAGCAGTGTCATCAGCACAAGTACTTGGGTTTGTAATCTTTCTTATAGGATCACAATTATTTTTTCAATAGCCTGTTCTTTTTTTACTTTTTTAAGTAAAAATCTGTGGTTTACTGGGGAGTGAGCAGGCTGTGACAAAGAGACAAGGGAGAACAGATTACCAGTAGTTTCATTTTGTCCAATACATATATCCTATGTTCAGATGAGCATGGCAGATGGGAAAACAGGAGTATCCTAAATTCGGTGTCACCCTACTCTTGAAACTCATGTTTCAAGATAAAATGTTAATTATCTATTGTCAATGCAAATACCAGCCACCACAGAAATGAGAAGGACACGTTTTCAATCTAGGGTTCTAAAGGCTTCTGGTCAAGGGGCAATGATGCCTAATTTTGGTTAGTTGACCCAAATTTTCATGAAATTCAAAATACCACATGAACTAGCCAGGGAAGGGAGAGTATAGGGAGAGTGTCTAAGAAGGGGAGCCGGGAAAAATGATCAAGCAGGGTGCTCTTCTGGTGAACAGGAATCAATGCATCAGATGTCTTGAAAAAGGGAATTGGAGCAGAGAATGCAAAAATGCTTGAAAATGTTTAAGCTACATAGGCCTGGGGCATAGGAGCTATGCTTGCTCTTAAAGGAAGACGGAATTCTCAGGAGGGAAGTGGCCTGCATTGTGCTCCTGGGAGAAGGGGAGTGGATTAAAGACAACTTCCCACTTACATCAGGTGAAGAAAATCTCATGGTCCGCAGGGGTGGAGGAGGATACGAGAAGATTAGAGGCTTGTGTTGTTGTCCAGCCTCCAGATGTAGAGCAAAAGTGTATTTGATACTTCTTCAGATAGAGAGAGAGAGAGAGCTTGGTGAATTTGATGAAGAGCAGGTTGAATGGCAAGGAGGAATGGTGAATTAGGGAGTTGAAAGGAGGTAAGCCTCGTTTGGTTTCCTTAGAGGGGATGGAGATGTCAGTCTCTACCTCTGGTGACCCTTGGCATCAACAGATTGTAATTCAGAATTACCTTGATCCATGGAGGTAGCTATAGATCAAGAAGAGAAAGGTTGTATTGTCTGGTGTTGGCTCATAGGGGTTCCTCTCCATATTTGGAACCCTAAAACCTTTCAGTGTATAGTGGCTGAGTTTAGTTGCTTGAAGGAGATAGATAGAAGATCTTTGGACGTGCGAAACCCTTATGCTAGAGTTAAACATTGAGGTAGAAAACTTGAAGAACATCCATTCCTTTGTCAGAATCAGTGTGGGGTGGAAGATGGTTCGTATCATCATGAAGACAAAAACTTCCTAGTGATTAGCTTAGTCTTGAATGAGTTGAGAGGGAATACCAACTATCCTTATTTAACCGCTTCAAACAAGTATGATTAAGGAGTAATTACAAACATCGCCCTAGAATCTGTGTTCTAGATTTCTAGTCTATATTTATATTCTAAGCCAAGTCCATTACATCTCATTATATTTTCAGGATAGTAGTTGTCTTGTTCTGATGGTGCTGGAATTTCGGGCGGTACTGGAATAGAGGGATATAATTGAAACGACATCATTGATATGGGACTATACATGACAATTCGTAGCGAAGTGGTAACAGGTAAAAGATTTTGGTTCGGTAAATTTCGGGCGGTTCTAGATTTCTGGCCTACCTTGTCTCTTGAACTTCAGGGAAAACAATAAGAGCAGAGAATTGGTAACAGGTAAAAGATTTTTTTTTATTTTTTTATTTTGAGGAGGCTGTTTTTTGCTTGAAGTCTTGCCATAACTTATAAAGATAAAAGAGGCAGCTAGGCCAGCTAAACAGTCTTGGAACTGTTTGATTATCACAGAGCAGAAGGGGAGGGGGTCCGGGGGAGGGCGGTGGAGGCCACGGAGCAGAAGGGGGGGTCTAGGGGAGGGCCACGACATCGGAACTCCGAAGTAGGGTTAGAGCAGATGGATGCTTATAAAAGAACCCCTATAGAAGTCAATTTTTTGTCATTTGGGGATCTATTTGTTGTTATTAAAAACTTATTTTTTTTTTCAAAAAAATGTTCTTGATCTGCTACTGTACAGTGCCATACTGGATCGTACATGCCCAGAACTGGCATAGTGTGATACATTGATATGACAAACCTTGATCTTGATCCACCAGAAAAGGCCAAGAAGTTTTTTTCTTAAGCTCAACATATTGCCCCCCCACCCCCTAAGGCAGGAGAACATGTTTCATCTACTTTTGGTTACTGATCTACTCAATTACCTTTGATTTACCTGTCCTCTGAAACGAGCATAAAATGCTAAATCACTTCTATTTTTTTTCTTGGGTGACTTCCGAGGCTGATTCATCCGCAGCAGCAAGCAAACAACCCTTACCAGCTGATTCCCTTCCAGGAGTACCATCCAATGAGAGCTGGCAAGGAGGTTAATGTGACCTGCCCCACCGTGATTACTAGTTTTTATTTTTGAAAATTTTAGTTTTTATTTTTGATTTTTTTTGGATATGAAGTGTAATGTAGACAGATCCGAATTACTGAAAAACTTCTGGATGTAAGTGTAATGTTGTGTTTACTATGTGGATCCGAAAACAAATCCGAATTACCCCCAAACTTCCAAATTTAAGTGTAATGTTGTGTTTACTATATGGATTGAAAAAAAAATCAAATTTAAGCTTCTAGATTTCAGTGTAATGTTTGTGTTTATTGTGTGGATCCAAAAACAGATCTGAATTACTCAAAAAATTTGGATTTAAGTGTGCTGTTGTGTTTGCTATGTGGATCCGAAAATAGTTCCATAGGACCCAGAAATTCCAGTTTAGAATATGCAAATTCAGATCTCCTTGTCCCGTTACCTATAAAAAACATATACATTAGGATTTTGGGTCAGATCCACATCCGAAATGACATTTCATTTTAGGTCCGGATCAGGATCAGATCTTGAGATATTGGATTCGGATTTGGATCATGAAAAGATCTGACCTGGATCCAATTTGTCGGCACCCCTACTAACTTCTATCTTAGGGCTTTTCCCTGTCGCATTATGATCCCGATAAACCATTCTAATTTATTGATAATCAGAGTTGGGGGGTGGGACCCCATCTAGGACTATCATTACTTGGGTCAGCAATAATGAAAAAGCGATAAAAAATAAATTATTTTTTTGGGTAACTATAACAAACAAACAAACAAACAAATTATTGTTAATTTCTTGGTTGTTCACCCCCCTCCATCTATACATTCATGACTTTCAAACTCTTCTATACTCGGTCTTGGTCCAATAACAAGACTTTTGTAAAAGTTTATCTTCATATCTGAACATGCTTCAAGCCTTTTAGATTAAGAAAAAAAACTATGAAAGAGCCTTATGGGATGTTTGATTACATTATTAATGACACTTTTTTTACAAAAGTATATTTTTATAGAGAAAGTGGTTGAAAAAGGGTGTTTGGTGATTATGATCACAATATATTTTGACAAGGTTCTGCTTCATTAAAGCTGCACCATTTTGTGGTGCAATTAATCATTTTTTTATTTTTTTTTGGATAGTTCCTCCCTCAAAGGTTATAAAAAATCTAAAAATTAGAATGGACGATCTTAGTGAGTCAATTTTGATCGACCCATTTTTTGAGAAAAATAAATTTTATTCTTTTTTGATTTTTTATAACGGTCCGATGGACAGCTTGTGAGAAGGGCTATCTAAAAATGTATTTATTTTTATAACATTCCGAAGAGTAGTAGGGTCTATCATACAAGAGAATGATGAGATTTATGACGATGTTGCATATAGGATTAAGACAGGCTGATTAAAATGGAGAAGTGCATTAGGAGTCTTCTGTGATCGTCGTATACCTGTGAAACTCAAAGGGAAGTTTTATAGAACGGTTGTGAGACCTGCTTTGTTATATGGTACCGAATGTTGGGAAGTACGAAAGGAACACATTCACAAAATATGTGTAGCAGAGATGAGGATGCTGAGATGGATGTGTGGCAAGACTAAGAAAAACAAGATTAAGAATGAGCGCATCCGTAAGGACGTGGGGATAGTCTCAATTGATAGTAAAATGAGAGAAAATAGAATCATGTGGTTTGGACGTGTTTCGTCGCCCTAATTTAGCGCCGGTTAAAAGATGTGACCGAATCTTAGTGGATGCTAGTAAAAGAGCTCGGTAAAGGCCTAAAATGAGATGGTGCGATGTTATTATGAAGGACATTAGTTTCTTGAGGTTAAATATGAATATAGCACTTGATAGAAATCTTTGGCGAAACAAGATTCATATAGTCGACCCCAAATAATTGGGATAAGGCTATGATGATGATGATGATGATGATTTTTCTTACTTATTTATACCATGGTTCGCCGACTCGGTGATCCGTGTCAGATCGGTATTCCCCTAATGACTCGGTCTTACCCACCCCACCGGCCCACCCCGGCAGCCCTTTTTTCCCCACCCTGACGCCCCCCCACCTTGACAACCCTTTCTTCTTCCACCCCGACGCCCCCGCCCCACCCTCTGCAGCCCCCCACCATGGCTGGCAATGCCTCTCTCGGCCGGATCCTCGCCACCACCGCCGGATCTCGTCTGCCACTATTGGATCGTTGCCTCCACCACCGGATCCTCGCTGGAGCACACCTGGAATGTCGCAAAGAAGGATAGAGAGGTAGGGAGGAGCGACTCGATCCGAGTCGATCGTATCATGTCTCGGATTCCCGTGGATCCGAGTAGATCCAGCCGAGTTGGGGAACCATGAATTATACGACAAGGTGATTCAAACAAGATATCAAAGAAAGAACATGGTGAGCCTCTTTTTTGTTTTTATGCCAAATCAAGCACCCTCGACCTAGCCCCCTTGGGAGCTGTATCTCCAATGACGCCAGCCTCCTTTGCAAGGTGTCCTCACTCATCTGCGTCGCCGTCACCGGCAACAGCCTCCACACAGAGGTCCGTCTGAGATCACCGAGTGCACCTAGCTGAGTCGTCTACTCCTCCCCGGGCATTGCTTCCCGTTTCCGGGCGTCTCCTCTCTTCCCTCACGAGGTGAGATCTTTGACAACCCCTTCTCCAGGGACCTACTGGAGGCATTATCGCTGTTGGTAGCACCCCCAGCCACCTCAACTGATGCCACCAGTAGCATCTTCGCTGTTGCCTCTTCCTCCTAGCGAGCAACCTCAGCTGCAGCTCCCTGTGGACAACATCGATAAGAACAACTACCAGGATGTGGTGCAGAAGCTCACGGTCTCCCTCGCTCACCATCCAGGTGAGTCCTCGTCACAGGCTGTCCCAATGGCATTACCCCCAAGCATGTCCTCTCCCAGCTGCCGCTGCTACCGGTGCTAGAGGGTTGCCTCCTCCCACCTGCAGAAGATCCGACTCTGCCGCTCACCCAGCTACCCCGTGCTTGTGGCGGCCCCTGGCTCTGTGGCAGACAACAATCCCCTCTCGCACCCTCAAGTAGCATCCTCTGTTGGTCACCTTCCAGGATGTTCGACAAGTACCGGCAGTTGGCTCCAGGTTGGTGTTACAATCAGTTCACTACTTCACTTTAATTCCTGTTTGAAAGAAGGGAGCAAAGGATAAGAAATAGGTCTTGCTTAGGTAAATATTTGGTGATGTCCTGGAGGCATAAATCCTGCCATTTGACCTCAGTAGCAGCCTTCCCACAATGGTTTTTAGATCATCCAAGGCCCATCCGAAGGTGCAGAATCCAGAGCTGTAGAACCTCTCTCCCTTCACAGCTTTTTCTATGTGTCTTTCTCTTCTATCTGTGTTCTGGCCGGGCCTTACAGAGACCTCACAGAGAATGCAGATGATAAAAGACAACGAAAACTTGGAACTTTTTTGGGGGCAGAAATGAAAAATTAAGGCCGCTGTTTAATAATCTGTCATTATTGTTCTAACACACTCTTGTCTTCATTGTACAGCATTTGGAGGGTTCTTCATCATCATAGCTTCCCACGAATCATCAGCATCAGAGTGATAGTTCTACCATAGAAATCATCCATAGACTATAGTTGATGGTTCCTTTCACAAAAAAAGAGGAAAAACAGTCACAGAAATAGTCAATTGGTCCAAGTAGAGTCAGGTTTCAACTGGGCCGGGCCGAGTCAGGTTCATTAGAACTGGGCATTATCTTGGCCCCGGGCTGGCCTTTTATAGAGATCGGGCCTCATCTTCTTAATATCACCTCGAGTAAGAAAAATGTTTACTGCACACTCAAAAGTTATTACACACTCTGAGTGTGTACTAGTTTTATTTATTTAAATTTTTATGACGTGAGATCCAAATCACCATAATTTATGGTGTAAGTCACACCTCTGTTGAATGGTTTAAAAAACTTCAAAAAAAATTCAGATGAAATGAATAGTGTTGGGCCTATTTTTTTTGAATCGATCTTTTTTATTTTTTAATTTTTTGAGCCATCGGAGTAAGTTGTGACTTGTACCACAAATTATGGTGACTTGAATTGAACGTCACAAATAATTTAAAAACATAAAAAATTAAACCTAGTGCACACCCGAGTTGTGTAATAAACTCAAGTGTGCACTTAGCATTACTCTGCTAAAGTTTGATGTGTCGCCTTGGATAATTGCACTCGGCCACTCGGGGGATGTGCAACTTTTTTGTTTTTATTTTTTTGGGGTTTTTTCGATCTCTCTCTCAAATCATAGTTTTATGTCTGACGTCTGAGAATCTAACAAATCTTCTAACTTGACTCTAATGTCCCTCCAGGTCCATGCCCCTTTCCTCCTCACCTCCTTCTTTGGTGGACTACTATTTAAAGTTGTCGCCTTCGGCTAGCTCGATCCCCCCTCCATGGCCTTCCATCATGAGGCAGCAGCCACAGGCGGCCTTTCACAGTCCCATGCCTTACGCCTGACAGTGACAGCCTTGCCCTCCTCCATGAGACCTCAGCCGACAAATGGCGACCAACGATTTAGGGTTTACACGTGAAAACTGTGGGTATACTGATGATGAATTAAAATGTGGGGGTGTTTCGAGTATCATCAGCATATTTATTTGTATTTATTTATTTCGCGTTTTGGGTTTATTAGACGATTTAGGGTTCGTGTACTGAACTTTTTCGATCGGAATCGATGTTAATTTATATTGAAATAAGTCCGAACAGCTTTGATTAACTGTCAAAGAATGCCTTTTGTCTCTATACGTTGTGACATTAATGACTTTGATGATCGCCCATTACGGGTACATACTCTTGTGAAGAAATTTGAAGATTTTATTTCTTTGAACATATGTGATTTGAATTACAATTGGTCTTTCAATACCTTTACATATGGTCTCAATTATGTAATTGGGTCTGCGAGATTACATTCAGTTGCAATTAGACTGTTTGAATTTTCTTTAGTATGCATTTGGACCTTTGAATTTACTTTCGTCCTGATCAGGTCATTGAATTTGCATCTGTCCCCTCATCGGACCGTTGAACTTGAATTCCGCCATGATCGGATCGTTGGATCACCGAGATGATCACTGTCAGTCCGTCAGAATTGTTTTATGGTCATGATCACTCCCTTGATTGTGATTGGACCCTTAAGTTGATTTGATATCCACAAAAGATATTTTCGCCTGAGACGAGGGATTGTAATTTTTCCCCATCTTGGGTGTTTCTGTAGTTTTTTTCCAAACATTGGGGTATTCTTACAGTTTCAAAAGAACTCTGGACGTTTCTTCCTTTTCTGACCCTTCTTAGACTTATTTGCCATTTCTTGACTTTTCGGAGGTAGCCCCCTCATTTCTTAACTTCTTGGGCATTCCTTTCATTTCTTGATTTTTTTGACATAGCCCCGTCGTTTCTTGACTTCTTGGACATTCTTGTCATTTCTTGACTTTTTGGAGATAGGCCCGTCGTTTCTTGACTTTCTGGGTATTCCTATCATTTCTTGAGATTTCTGAGTACTTTTGCAGTTTTCCTGAGCTTTTCTATTATTTCTTGACTTCCCAGGGTATATTTGCAATTTCATCGCTTTTCTGGGTTTTTTGGATACGATAAGCCTTAGCCATGAGGAAGGTGCATGGACTTGGATGGCTAGCCTTAAGCCGGACTCAGGAGAGCGCACGTCGTTCCAAGTGGCGTGGTCTTGTTCCACTGAGTCCTGCAAACGGCGTGAATCAGAACAAGGACATTTTGGTAATTTTTGGACATGCCATGAACTTTATGTAATTTCTGGACTGACCAAGGACTTTGATGTAATTTTTCCACAAACGGAGGTATTTCTGCAATTTTTGATATTTCTGGATTTTTCTGTAATTTCCCACATTTCAATGGTTTTTCTGCAATTTTCCCACCTTTCAATGGTTTTCTGCATTTTTTTCACAAACGGGGGGTATTTCTACAATTTCAAGACCTTCTAGGGTCTTTTCTATAATTTTCTGACCAGCAAGGTTTTTTTTTGCAATTTTCTACCTTTTAATGGTTTCCTGTAATTTTCTCACAAGCGGAGGTATTTCTGCAATTTTCTCATATTGCATTTGTTTTCTGTGATTTTTGGTATTTCAGAATTTTTCTATAATTTTTGGACAGCAGAGGGTATTTCTACAATTTTTCACCTTTCAGGGATTTTTTTGCCATTTTCAGATCATCCCTCCAATTTTATGAAAGATCAAGGGTTTTCCTCAATTTTCTTGGTTATTTCTACAATTCTTTAAGGCTGTAGAGTATTTTTGCAATTTCTACACATAACTGGGTTCTTCCCATGATTTCTAAGGTTTTCTCCATGGACTTTGGTTATTTCTGAATTTTAGATGGTTTCTCCATCATTTCACCAATTTCGCTTAACCATAAGGGTATATACCCAATGATAGGGGCATGTATGCAATATCCCTTATTGGGTTTTAGCAAATGGACAAAAGTGTTATGGCTTCAAGCTTCAAGAAACTCAAGCCTTCAAGGTTCTAGGCTTCTCCAAGGGGCGAGAGATGCAAGCCTTTCCTTTTTCTTTCTTGGGTTTCATACTTCATGTCTTTTCTAAGACAAGTCCTCACATAATTTTTTGATCTTGAAAATACACCCAACATGAGGGCATATGCATCATTTCTGCCCTATGATGACAGGAGTATTAACATGAAACCTCCATTGCCAATATGCGCATGCAAGAAAATATTAGAACAATCCTTTGTTCTTGGGCTTCATGCTTCACACTTCATGGCTTATGCTTTCTCAAAAAAATCGTAAGTCTTTAGGCCCCTTGAACCTCTTTGCGCAGCCTCCAAATGCTCCTCGCGTTCTCCTTCTCTTTGGTGTGCCAAGCTTGAAGTTGTGCGAATCCCCCTTCCTCTTTGGGCAAGGCCTCCTATTTATAGGAGATGGAGGAGGGAATACGGAGGTGGAACCTCTTGGTTTGCTCTTACCCTTTCGCCTCCCCCTTTTTAGGGAGAGAGCACCCCAAGAGAAGGTGGAGGGGGCTCCATCGGGTTTGCAGACTCGGGCGGTCTCCCTCCTTGTTGTTGTTGTTCTTTCTTTCTTGTTTTTTTGTAGTGGACATCGGGGATAGAGGGGGGAAGAACCTGGAGGTGGCCCCTCCCTGGGTTGCATAGCCGGAGGTGGACAACTCCGGGTCTGCAAAACCAGGAGGTGCCACCTCCTGGTTTGCAGAACTAGGAGGGGCCACCTTCGGGTCTGCAAGACTCGGGGGTGCCTCCTTCGGGTCTGCAGAACCCAGAGGTACCACCTTCGGGTTTCCATCTCGTCGCCCAAGAGAGAAAAAGGGGAAGACAGTCCCTGAACTATGAGGGGCCACCTTTGGGTTTGCAAGATTTGGGGGTGCCTCCTTCAGGTATGCGGTACCCAGAGGTACCACCTCCGGGTTTCCATCACGCTGCCCAAGAGAGAAAAAGGGGAAGGCAGTCTCTTCTGGTCTTCTCAGTCCAAAAAGGTATAAAAACCCATGGATATGTCTTTTCGCCATAATGCATTTTATTTTTCAGAAAATATTAAAATAAAATTATGAAATTTTGTGGGTTTCAACCGTTACTTTGTCAATCGTAGGAGTTGTGCCATTTTGTTTCATTTCATTGTTATGCAAATCTTATATACTTATGTATATATGTAATTTTGTACCAACTATTTTTAAAATTTATCGTACATATTTTCTTTGTTGTATGTGAATTTCTTGTTGCCCAATAAATGGCCGACCTAGAGGGGGGGTGAATGGGTAATTTAAAAATTAATCGTGATAAACCAAGTGTTGAGATTTGTACAAATAGAAATGTAAATGTTGCAGAAGTAAATGCGCAGAGATGAGAAATGCTGCAACAAAGTTATGAACATAAATAAAGATTGATATAGATCGCGTTATAGAATGAAGTGTGATAAAATATAAACGCTCACACAAAAGCCCAACGAGACTCAAGTGCAATAAACAAAATAACAATCACACAAATGTAGGCGTGCAACGGTAGTGGAGCGAGTAGAGATAAAGATGCAAGAGCAAGCACACATATGGACACAAGAATTTTATATTGGTTTGGCACAGACCTTCAGTCAGTTCTACGTCCAGTACCTATCAATAACTAGGCTTTCCACTATTTCCCCCCCGAAAATAGTACACTTGCTGTTTTTGATTATGTGTTCAACTCACCACGGGCGCTCCCTCAACTAGAGTCTCAGCTGACTTCCAGGTTCAGCCAAATGTAGCTGTTTTTGGTTGGTGTTCAGCCACATCCCGGGCACTCTCTCACTAGAGCCCCATCTGACTTCCAGGTTTAGCCAAGCCTACAAGATATCGACCTTCTATGGGTACTTTTGCCCTTCAGCAAGGACTTCTCCTTGCAAGGAGAAGATCACCTCTTTTCAATTGAGGTTACATAGATGATGTCTCTTGGTAGGTAGATTGTGTACACTAAACATTGAAATGTTCAAGGCGGAAAAATCAGGGTGAAATACAACGATCTTGAACTAAACAGAAAAGCCTTCTAGAGAAAGAATCAGAGAATTTCTGAAGGCTATGAGAAGAGGCTGATAAAGATGCAGCAGTTCGTCGCGTTAGCTGCTTCTCTTGAGCAGCAACAAATTGGTTGAGGAGGGATCTGGCTTTGGAATCTCTCAACGTTGGCAATGAAGGCTTGAACGCTTAGTTTGCTTGCTCGGTTCAGCTTGTATGGATGTGTTCGTGTTCGCTCAACTCTACACAGCTTGCTTCGATCTGTTCAGCTGCTCCACGCATATATAGCCCTTCTCTGGCACAGGTTCCGTTAGATACAACCTGGAGAATGTTAGGCACATCTTTGGTATACGGTAGACTCATCCAGGTGGACGTTAGACTCATCCTTTGTATTTAGAGAGAGCTTCGATTCTGTCTTGGGCTTGCACCTATTACAGAGCTTCGTTTTCTCCCTTGGGCGTTTATAGCCGAGATATCTTTTCTGCCCTTGATTAAATTAGCGTTCTTTCTGAGTGAAGGGACAAACAACATATCTTCTTTTTGACTTCAAATATTTTCTGAGGAGAAGATCTTCCTTTTTGGTGCTTCTGTAGCAACGTCCTTTTCGTAGGTTCTCCTTTTTCTTAGGACTGTTAGATAGCAGAAGGGTGCATGTTTATTCCATGAAAATGATAAAGTCAGGTAATGCTATATTAAACTGCTCCCTTCTGTTTTGCAGATGCTGAAACGTGTCTGTATTTCTGCTTTTGTTAGCCCAGCTTGAAATGGGTTAGTCAGTGTATGTAGAAGAAACAGAGTACCGTATTTCATATGTTCTGCAACGGCATTTAATATGTTTGAATTTTAAATTTCTTTAAGATAGCTGCTTAACCTTTTTGTCTCTAAATAACATAGTCGTTCAGATGAAAATTTCATTTACCACAACGACTGAGTTATTTTTATCACTGTTTAAACTGCAGCTATCTTAAGAATATAAAAGGATATAAGTCAGATAGCTGATGTATTTGTTTTTTGCATATTTAGTCGATTAAATAGTGTGACTTGATTTTTGTTATCGACTAAACACTTTTATCTCAGGCTATGAACAACAACTATTTTATTTATAAAATGTTTTAATCTTTGGGATAGCTGATAACTTTAAGTACACATAGCTGTTTGATTTAGTCGATCAGGAAGTACTATAACATTTAAATTATCAACTAAGTTAACTTTTGGATTGTAGCTATCTAAAGAATATAAGAGATATGAAGCAGATAGCTGATAAATTTAGTCGTTATTCTGCAGCCATGTAAGGAAAGATAGGCAATGTCTTGAGATAGCTAAATCTTAAAGATAGCTGAATACATAGAGCGACTAAACTTTTGACTAAGTCATTTGCACATGTAACTATCATAATAAATAAAAGAATATTGCTTTAATCTGATAAGATAGTGGATGTCTTGAGATAGCTGATGTATTGTGTGACTTAAGAGTAGATAGTCGATGATTTTTGAGATAGGCGATGTTCGAACTGCTATCTGTTGAGATAAGCGATCCTTTAAATGAGATAGTCGATTAATATAGGCAATGTATGCAACTATCTGTTTAAGTGATGCAGATAGGTGTTATTTGTTGAGATAGTTGATATCTGTGCGCCTATGTTAATGAGATTGGCGATTGTCTGTGCGTCTATGTTAATTCCTGCGTCTATGCTACCTTTTGTAGTGCCTAAGTGAAAGTATATATAAGATAGGCGGCTATGTGAAGATAGGTGGCTAACTGCAACGCATATGTGAACTTTATGTGCTTATGTTATGCGCCTATGCTAACTTGTGAGTTTAAGTGCGCCCATTTGACTGTTCTACGCCCATGTGAGCTTAACTCTTGTTCCAACGACTATGTTGACGAGATAACTGCAAATATATTGTTTTAAGTGACTATATTATCGTAGCGACTAAGTGAATGAGTCTCTGCTTTGCGGCACCTATATGAGGATAGCTTCATGGTCCAGGCTTATGTGCTAATCGTGCCTTCAGCACCTAAGTGAATGTTCTGTATGTCTGCGCCTAAGTGGATTTTGGTGCACCTAAGTGAAGCTTTGTGCCGACTATGAGAGCTTTTAGTTGGATTTCATGCGCCTATGTGTCTTAGCTTCATTTTATAGCGCCTAAGTGAACATCTTCTTTTCTAGCAACTATCTGGGTTTAGCTTTTGCTCTGTAGCGCCTATGTAACACTTAGTTTCTTTGTTTTCATTATGCATTTATGGTTTTGTTGTCATTACCAATAGTTGGAAATTTTGTTTTTCTTGTAAACAGCAGAGTTTTGTTCATAATTGATATAGTTTTGTTATCACCAAAACTAATGTAATTAAGATAGTATTTGGATCCAGTCTAAATATACTCAACAATCTTTCCCTTTTTGGTGATGACAATTTTTTTTGATAATCTGCTTGAAAATATGATGACAGTGTTAATGATGTTGCTTTTAAAGTTTTTCGTTTGCCCACTGCAAATATTTTCAAGCATGTTCTTTTTATCAACCCTAGTTCTTTTTATCTGTTTGTCTTCACCGTTCTTTCATATTTCTTCCTCTTTTTGTCAATTAGGAAAAAGATAAAAAGATCATACAGTAGAGAGCAAAAGAGACAGACATGCTGAAAAACGACTTATGGCATAACGTAAAGTGAAGAGTACAAAATGTATGATGAACAAAGGTACCTAGAGCAGATAGATGCCTAGGCAAAAGACAAATGTAAGAAGTACACAACCAGTTAATGTTTTCTTTTCCTAACATAGTGGTAGGATGAGGAAGGATGATCAGAAGGAGCCGGTGGAGGTGGAGGATAGGCGCCAACTGTAGTAAGTTCATATTCATACACGGCTTCCCAGTCAAAAGAATATATCAAAGGTGATAGGATCAAGCCCAAAATTTTCTCTGTCCTTACAGGTTTGGAGATAAACTTCATAGAATTTTGGGGCTCTAGTGACCTCATCGTCAAATGCTTTATAGTCATGTTGGAGAGACCATTCTGCAAATGGAATCACTTCTTGGTTATGGGCGAGGCGATCCTCCATTTCCTTGTCATATAAGGGTGCCTTTTTGGATAGTCTTTTCCATTCACTGAGGGGAAATCTGAAGGAATTGTGTCTGACGAGCATAATTATCTCAACTGTGATACGGCGTTGACGTACAAATTTGTTCAGAAGTTGATTGATCCCAAGGGTACTCTGGCCCTGGAGCTGAAGAGCGGTGTTTTTTCTTATCATACGAACAAATAGGGCTTTGTATGCCTCGTACTTGAGAAAGTTGATTTGAATGAGTGGGTAGTTCTGTTCTTCTCCGAGAAGAGGAATGTATTGCAACGGAGATCTTGGGTCAATCTCAGGATAGATAGAGGCAGAAAGGAAATGTAACATGCTTGGGTGCTCGGACAGTTCTTAGTTTGGTTCTTCCCCCAGCCTGGGCAGGAGTATCATGCTTTCCTGCAAGGGCATCTCCCAGGTCCTAGGCCTCAATGGGATGAATAGCCTCTCTTTCTTCCTTGGCTTCAGGGATTGAGGTTGTGAATTGGGTCTCCAGTATTGGTTCTTCAAAAGGAGGTTGTTTAGAAGAAGTGCCTTCAGATGGTCTTGTGCTCCTATAAATGAAGGAGACCCGACGCTTTCGGCGATAGACAGTTGGAGGTGATGGTTCTGGCAGAGGAGCAAAAGTTGGAGGAGTGCATACAATCATATCTGTATAAGGAACAGGTGCTAGAGTAGGAGGAGAAGAGGGAATTGGTAGAGAAGGCACTGGAGAGGGAATAGGCGAAGGAGAAGGAGAAAAGGTAGGTGATGGGATAGGAGAAGGAATAGGAGCAGGCTGCGCACCTGTTGGGATATCCTGTGGCTGGCCAGCTGCTTGTGGTGTTGCTTTAGGCAAATTAGTTGCAAGTCCTTGAAGCCGAGTTATTAATATAACAAGGAGGTTCTGATTGGTCTTCACTGTTTTTTTAACCTCCTGAAGTTCTGCTCTCTGTCTTTGAATGTCCTCTTCAAAGTGGAGCTTCATTTCAATTAGTCTTGCCTCAGAGGAGATCTGGCCAGCTTTTAGTTGATTCAGAGTTGACTGCTGTGCACCAGAGGTGGAAAGAAGTTGATTCTTCGTAAGCACTATATCCTCATGGTGAGTTCTTAGACTCTCAACAAAATCACTTTTGACCTCGGTCATCGTTTCTTCAATTTGCTCATGAGAGTCTAATGCCATCTTCTCAACATCCTCAACCACATTACTGATATAGTCATAAAAAATTTCAGAACTGTCAAGTCATTGTGGAATTTGTTCAAAGTTTGATGAATTTCTGCTGGGATGTGAGAGGTAGAAGTGGAAGCGGAGGGAGGTACGTCTGCAGAAGTTTTTTTAACAGCCTCTTTTCGAGGTGCAGGAGGTGAAGGTAACTCGATTTGACCTGTCCATGAGGCCGGTGGTTCTTTTGTCTGAGCAGGTGCTTCAATGCGGTGCTCCCCCTCAATCTGTGCTATTTCTTCACTTGGGAGCTCCCCCTCAATTCGTGGTTCCACAAACATTTCTTCTCCAGCCAGTTGTTGAATGATGGTATCAGTTTGTGCACTGGCTGCAACAAATTCTTTTTCTGTACGAGCAGGCCCTTCCATTTCCCTTTGCTTTCCAGCTGACTGGGAAGGCTGTCCTACTTCTTCTTCTGGCTCTTGGGTAGGCTCTACAATAGCTGATCTTGATGCTTTAGTCCTTACCCATTGCCTTCCTTCCTGAATAAATCTGCATCTCTTTAGATTGCTGGCATGAATGGAAATGTAAGGGTTGACTTTCTCGTTACCAACATCAACATTGAAACGCTTGAGAATTGTTGTAACCAAGGATCCATACGGTAGCCAATACAATTGTTTTCTACTACCCGCCTTGGCAGTCTTCCTGGCTTCTTTTGCCTCTTTAGCCATTGTTTCCAAGATAATGGATGCCAGATTTCTTTCTTTCTTTTCCAGCATAAAGAATAGAAGATTTGAGTCTTCATTTGAGCACACGAAGTGACTTCCTGCTCTAGGGATCAAAATATAAGTGATGATCATGTGAATCATCCTGGCATTCGCATCCATCTAGTTAACATCTAGATTACACTTGCCTACCGTTTTGCAATTTGGCCCAACTATCTGTCGACCTTTGATTTGAGTATCTTTTCTATTGTGAAGATCGACGCCAATGGTAGAACATTCCAATATCTCTGCCAAAAACTTGGCAGTAATTCGATTTGAGTATTTTTGACAGAGGTAACTAGCTTTTCACCTTCCATCTTCAGATTGTAATAAAATACCCTTCCAGCGTCTACCAGAGTGTCTTCATTCAGTGAACAGAATTTGATAAGCTTCATCGTGGTGAAGTCCTTAGTCAAGCTCAAGCCATCCTTGGCCATCTCCTCAAAGTCTACACACCTTCCAACTATTACTGCCGAGTTTTTACTCAAAAATAATGTCCTGTCATCATTTGAAGCAAAGAACTGGGCGTCGGTCGCAATGGCGGTCATGGAGTCTAGGGTTCTGAAAAAAGGAACGACGAAAGGAATAGATTTTGAGAACCCGTCTTCAAGAAAAATTTTGTAGAAAGGATTGTGAATCTTGAGAGTGATGAAAAGATCCTACCTTTTGGAAGATTTGAGCCTTGTTCGAACGATCGTTCGAGAGAGAAGGAGGAAGGTCTTCGCAAAACAGCAGAGCTTGCGCGAAAGTCTCTCTTGTTCTAAGACGAAGATAGGTGAAGATAGAAAGATAGTCGTCTTTTATAGAAAGATGGGCTTTTACTTTTCTCAGAGAAAAGTATGATTTATCGAGCTCCGAGCTATATGGCATATTACTGACAGTGTTGTCAGTGATAAGCTCAATAAAAAATTGATTTTGGAAAGATAGGCGGTTGAATCGAATTATATTTTTTCGCTATTTCAATTCGATGAATGCTTAATAATTTAAGTGGGTAGGATAGGCGCTAAGCAAGATAGTTGAAGCTTGAGAAGATAGCTAGTTATCTTAGAGCGAATTAAGATAGTTGCTGAAATAACTTGAGTTCTAAGATAGTTGCTCAACAATTTTTAAAGATAGGCGCTATTGTGATAGCTTGAGTTAGCACTTAACTAGATAGGCACTTATGGCTGAGCTTCTAACAATAGGCTCTTCGGAGCTATCTTACTAAGATAGTTGAAGTTAGAGATAGGCACTTTCACAATCTTTTTGATTGACTATCATAGTGGAGTATCAGCTATCTCATTTAGAGATAGACATAAGCAATGTGATAGTCGGTGTTTTTATACTTAGGCATTTTTCATGTTCTCTGTAAACTTCTTGTACATATCTCACAGTTTATCACATGCATTCAATTTTTGAATGATCATGACCTGAATAACATTTATCTAATTTTTATAGTATCCTTAATCTCATTATTCAGAATCATGATTTTTCCTTTAACCATACTAAACAGTATCAACAGAAAGTAATTTAACGATATGCATTCAATTTCTCAATTAAGAATGGTGTCAACAGAATTGGACAAAATACAGCCATTATAAACATGTTCTCGTGATAAAATAATGGCATACCTTTTGGTGCTTCGGCCCCTTATACAAACCTTTCTCTACATATTGGGCGGTCTTATATCCAATTAAGCCCTTTCCCTTGACCTGCCATTTTCATTGTTTTCTCGGATCTTTTGAACAGGGCTTGGTTCCTTGTCATATGTCTCGAGCACCGGCCATCCAGGCACCATTTAGTGTTTCTGGTGCTCGAGTTATCTTGCAAGGAATTTAAAGAAGAGTATAGGTTTCTTCATGAAGTCCGCATACAGTTGCAAAGAAATAAATTTTCTTTTACAATTATGGTTAGTACCTGACCTGAAAGATTTGTCAATTATTGTAGCATACATACCTTTCTTTGGTTCACAGTGAGACTAGGTCTTTTGTCTCTGTGATTGTTTCGGTGTAGACCTGAAAGATACAGGGGATGACCTACGATTCTTGTCGGTATGTGATGCATGTTCATACTTATAGTACTGAATGCATTGTTTTTAATCATTTGTTTCGCGAACTTAATAGGCTTAAGCATGCTTCTGATTGTATTTAATGCATCAGAGTGAGAATTAGAGCATACCTCAGAGTTATCAAGATTTACCATAAGATTTATGTGCTGATTTTCTTCCTTTGAGAAGTCAGTTTCGTCTTATGCATATTCCAATGAACGTTCAGAATCAGGATCATAGTTAGGAGCAGAATTATATACCTAATCTGATTCTTCATCGTTATTGGCCATCTAGGCCACGTTAACCTCCTTATCAGATTCTGATGCTGAAGTATTGGAGGTGAAATCTTCATAAGTGATTCTCAGCTTGTTCCAGATTTCTTGAGCTGTTTTGCAAGCTGAGACTTTGTTGAAGTCGGTTTTTGACAGCGCACATCATAAGTAATGTTTGGCCCTAGCATTCAAAGACAAGTAAGTTTTGTCAGTTGCCGTCCACTGACTCCACTCTTCTCTGGGCCTAGTGACAATAAGGTCACAGGTCACCCTTATCAACTATCGTTCATATATCATAGTTCTGACATTTAAGGAAATACTCTATACAAGTTTTCCAATAAGAGTAGTCAGAACTATCAAACGGTCGAGGACGGCTGACAGATTGACCTTCTACCATTCCAATCATTTACGGCCTTTTGCTCTCAGATCGTTAGATCTTTTAAAATGCAGAGAGCCTGGGCTCTGATACCACTTGTTGTCTACTAAATGGCTGACTCAGAGGGGGGTGAATGGATAATTTTAAAATTAATCGTGATAAACCTAGTGTTGAGATTTGTATGAATAGAAATGTAAATGTTGCAGAAGTAAAGGGCGCAGAGATGAGAAGTGCTACAACAAAGTTATGAATAGAAACAAAGATTGATATAGACTGCGTTATAGAATGAAGTGTGATAAAATATAAACGCTCACACAAAAGCCCAACGAGACTCAAGCGCAACGGTAGTGGAGCGAGCAGAGATAAAGATGCAAGAGCAAGCACACAGATGGACACAAAAATTTTATACTGGTTCGGCACTGACCTTCAGTCAGTCCTACGCCTAGTACCTAGCAACCACTAGGCTTTCTACTATTTTTCTCTCGAAAATAGTACACTTGCTATTTTTGATTACGTGTTCTGCTCACCACGGGTGCTCTCTCAACTAGAGCCGTAGCTGACTTCCAGGTTCAGCCAAACCCAGCTGCTTTTGGTTGGTGTTCAGCCACACTCCGGGCGCTCTCTCACTAGAGCCCTAGCTGACTTCTAGGTTCAGCTAAGCTTACAGGATTTTGATCTCCTGTGGGTGCTCTTACCCTCGAGCAAGGACTTCTCCCTGCAAGGAGAAGATCACCTCTTTTCAATTGAGGTTACACAGATGATGTCTCTTGATAGGCAGATTGTGTACACCAAGCACTGACACGTTCAAGACGGAAAAATCAGAGTGAAATACAACGGTCTTGAACTAAACGGAAAAGCCCTCTAAAGAAAGAATCAGAGAATTTCTGAAGGTTATGAGAAGAGGCTGATGAAGATGCAGTAGGCCGTCGTGTTAGCTTCTTCTCCTCTTGAGCAGCAGCAAATTGGTTGAGGAGGGATTTGGCTTTGGAATCTTTCAATGCTGGCAATGAAGGCTTGGACGCTTGGTTTGCTTGCTCGGTTCAACTTGTATGGATGTGTTCGTGTTCGCTCAACTCTACACAGCTTGCTTCAATCTGTTCAGCTCCCTCGCACATATATAGCCCTTCTCTGGCACAAGTTCTGTTAGATACAACTTGGAGAACATTAGGCACATCTTTGATATACGTTAGGCTCATCCAAGTGGACGTTAGACTCATCCTTTGTATTTAGAGAGAGCTTCGATTTTGTCTTGGGCTTGCAGCTGTTACAGAGCTTCGTTTTCTCCCTTTGGTGTATGTAGTTGAGATATCTTTTCTGCCCTTGATTAAATTATCGTTCCTTCTGAGTGAAGGGACAAAGAATAGATCTTCTTTTTGACTTCAAATATTTTCTGAGAAGAAGATCTTTCTTTTCGATGCATCTTCTGTAGCTGCATCTTTTTCGTAGGTTCTCCTTTTTCTTAGGACTGCCAGATAGCAGAAGGATATATGTTTATTCCATAAAATTTTTTGCAGATGCTGAAACGTGTTTGTACTTCTGCTTTTGTTAGCCCAGCCTGAAATATAGTAAGAAGTCTGTTCTTTCCTGACTGTTAGTCAAGTGTATATCAAAAGCAGAAGAAACAGAGTACCGTATTTCATTTGTTTTGCAGCAGCATTTAAAGTGTTTGCATTTTGAATTTCATTAGGATAGCCGCTTAACCTTTTTGTCTCTAAATAACATAGTCGTTCAGATGAAAATTTTATTTACCACAACGATTGAGTTATTTTTATCACTGTTTAAACTGCAGCTATCTTAAGAATATAAAAGGATGTAAGTCAGATAGCTGATGTATTCGTTTTTTGCATATTTAGTCGATTAAATAGTGTTACTTGATTTTTGTTATCGACTAAACACTTTTATCTCAGGCTATGAACAACAACTATCTTATTTATAAAATGTTTTAATCTTTGGGATAGCTGATAACTTTAAGTACACATAGCTATTTGATTTAGTCGATCAGGAAGTACTATAACATTTAAATTATCGACTAAGTTAACTTTTGGATTGTAACTATCTAAGGAATATAAGAGATATGAAGCATATAGCTGATAAATTAAGTTAGTCGTTATTCTGCAGCCATGTAAAGAAAGATAGGCAATGTCTTGAGATAGCTAAATCTTTAAGATAGCCGAATACATGCAGCCATGTAAAGAAAGATAGGCAATGTCTTGAGATAGCTAAATCTTTAAGATAGCCGAATACATAGAGCGACTAAACTATCGACTAAGTCATTTGCACATGTAACTATCATAAGAAATAAAAGAATATTGCTTTAATCTAATAAGATAGTCGATGTCTTGAGATAGCTGATGTATTGTGTGACTTAAGAGTAGAGAGTCGATGATTTTTGAGATAGGCGATGTTCGAACTGCTATCTGTTGAGATAAGCGATCCTTTAAATGAGATAGTCGATTAAGATAGGCAATGTATGCAACTATTTATTTAAGTGATGCAGATTGGCATTATTTGTTGAGATAGTTGATATCTGTGCGCCTATGTTAATGAGATAGGCGATTGCCTGTGCGTTTATGTTAATTCTTGCGTCTATGTTACCTTTTGTAGTGCCTAAGTGAAAGTATATATAAGATAGGCGACTATGTGAAGATAGGCGGTTAACTGCAGCGCCTATGTTAATTTTATGCGCCTATGGTAACTTAGCTTGTGATTCAACGACTATCTGAGTTTAAGTGCGCCTATGTGAATGTTAAGCGTCTATGTGAGCTTAGCTCTTGTTCCAGCGACTATGTTAACGAGATAGTTGCAAATTTGTTGTTTTAAGCGACTATGTTATCATAGCGACTAAGTGAATGAGTTTTTGCTTTGCAGCGCCTATATGAGGATAGTTTCATGGTCCAGCACCTATGTGCTAATCGTGCCTTCAGCACCTAAGTGAATGTTCTGTATGTCTGCGTCTAAGTGGATTTGTGTGCACCTAAGTGAAGCTTTGTGGCGACTATGAGAGCTTTTAGTTGGATTTCATGCGTCTATGTGTTCTAGCTTCATTTTATAGCGCCTAAGTGAACATCTTTTGTTCCAACAACTATCTAGTTTTAGCTTTTGCTCTGTAGCGCCTATGTAACACTTAGACCATTTTTCATTCTTTCTGCTTCTTCTTATTTCTTTGTTTTCATTATGCATTTATGGTTTTGTTGTCATCACTAATAGTCAGAAATTTTGTTTTCCTTGTAAACATTAGAGTTTTCTTCATAATTGATATAGTTTTGTTATCATCAAAACTAATGTAATTAAGATAGTATTTGGATCTAACCCAAATATACTCAACATTTCTTATCAAATTTTTAACCATATTTAGAAAAAAAAGTTTTTTAAATGAACTTTGTATAAATGCTTATGGCATTTTTTGCGGTATTGTGTTCAACTAACCACGACCCAACAAATCCACTTTCTCTCTCCTTTCCTTTCCCTTCCCAGCAGTGCAGAGCTCACCTCCACCTTCTCCCCATCTTTCTTGCAGCAGAAAATAGAGCTCACAGGCACCGGTGCTATGCTGCACATCATCACAATTTTGGAATAATTAATATTTATTGCTAGTTCTAGACTCTTGCATGTCTCCCTTACTGTACAAGTTTGTTTGTGGAATGACTTCTAGATTAGTTTAGTTCTTTTAAGCTGCACATGTTGGTACTTTGATTCACGATCCTGTCTTGCAAAGGTTGGGACATTACAAGGATATTGTATGTTTATAATGTTTTAACAATTAGCAATTTTTGATTATTTATAGGGTAACATGGTAAAAATGGTTTTGTTCAGATATCAGATCTGTATATTTATTCTCCACTCAGTTAATTCATACTCACACATAAGGCCTGAGTCCCAAATTTTAGTCTCCAAGCTTCAGCATTATCAAATGCTAGGAGAGTCTAATTTCATCTCATGCTACATATTTACTTCTTACAGCACTTGATTTATTATTCTACTTCTAGTTTAATCGACATGACCTTCTCGTTTTTTTAAAGCTTTGTTACTACATCATCCACTTTGCTATTATTGGCACTAGTACTTTTAGGTAATTGTCGTGTCTGAGAAATTCTAGAATGGTCTTTGACCTTTGCTGTCTTTGTTTCTAGGTTTTTGCCATTTCATGAACTAAATGGCGAAACTCTTGATTAATTTAAGTACGACTTGCATCCTAACATGTTACTTCCTTTTCAAACATGGTGCAAATGCATGCTGCTGCCGTAGAGAGTAGAGGAACAAAACTTGCGGCTTATTTCACATATTGATTGTTAACATCAGGACTTGCAGAGTGACTCCATCTCCTTATCTCTTTTTTCTCATGAAGTTGGTTAGTCTCTGTTTCTCTCTTTCTAAGATATTTTTTCAATCAATTTCTTTCTCATCTCTCTCATCTCTCCCTTTTCTTGCAGACATGTCTAAGCAAAGGGAGGGGCTTCCATTTCCCACCATGCCACATGCTCGACCTTTGTGGCTTTCGGATCCTCCTCGAGTGTCCAATAGACCTGTCTGCACTCACGGTCTTTGCTCCCATATTAACTGCGACATCTGCAGTTGTAGACGTTAGAGATGAGGAACAAGTAATCTGTGAAGGTAGTTCCCCTCCTAAAAGCAGGAGATGGACAGAAGAGAAAGAAGGCAGTAAGGGATCCCCTTTATCAAAGAATGACCTGATAAATGCAGTTCCCTGGTACAAGACAGCTGGGAGTCTGCACCTGTGGGATATTTCTCTCATTGATGTTGTAATGGTTTCAAGTCCGATGGGAATGCTAGGGTTGCCATTTCTGACCCGGAACAGTAACTTCTCTGCTAAGGTGCTGTAAAAGTTCTTTTTCTTTTTTTTTCAGTTTTCATTTTCTTTAATGCGTGCTATCAGTTTGATCTTGTCCACCTTTTGTTTGTGTAGATTTATGCAACTGAGGTGACAGCTAGGATTGGTCAGCTTATGATGGAAGATCTTGTTTCTTTGCACTTGGAAGCCCTTCAGTTTTATGGCCTTGAGGAGGAAGTTGGTGGCCCTGAGTGGATGAGATGGAAAGAACTGGAAAATCTTCCCCAGGCTATGAGAGAGATTGTTATGGGAAAAGCAGGAGAGGACTTGGGATCTTGGCTGCCCCTGTACAGGTAACATCTAGGTGCTTCTATTTCTCTTTCTTTATGCTTGAGGAGTAGATTGGGATTTTTCTGGATGGAGACATTGTTCTTTGCATGCTTTTTTGGAAAGTGACATAAACCACTATTCATTAAAAGAAAGGGAAAAAGATGGGTCACTAGGTAAAACCTTCCAGCTCTTCTATCAAGGATTTAGAACGAGTTATAGAGGTAAGAAAAAGAAAAGACAACTGGCAGGCTAACACCTGGAAAAGATAGAAGAGCCAAAACTAAGTAACAGGCTATTCCAAGTAATTAATCTGCTAAATAAAAGAGATTTATGTAAGTCATCAAAATCTGCTACTACTGCCCAGTCCTGAAGAAGCTTTATGGTTCTCTTCAGGATATCAAAGATCCTGTTGCAGTTATATGTGGTTGTTCCTCTCTGGCCTTATAGCCCAAGGATTGTTATGATATTGCCTGCTTCGCTCTATAATTTGGGCCATCCGATACTTTTTAAGGCGTTTCCTACCCTGTATGTGAAAGGAATGTGAATAACTTCATGTGTAGAAGTTCTGCGTGCAGAGTGTAGGAGGCAAATAGGGGCTACTGTCAGTTTTTGTGTTGCCATCTAGTGTGGAAATGACTTGCATTGGGGTAGGAAATGCGGGGGGATGGGTGATCTTTTCATCAAACCGATGGTGCCCCCGGCCCCCCCCTCACACACTTATATGTATTATATGTATGTATATAAAATATGTATTTATATGATGCGGAGTGAGACTCGGAAGGAACTCGGCACAGACGCAGCTGTATGGTGTCCACTGTACTTGTCCCGCATCAGTTTGGTATTAGAGCCTAGATAACTGGTTTGTTCCATCAGACTGGGGTTCGAGGCACAGTCTGATTATTCCTCTTGGTATGAGGTTATCCATGTCTAGATTGGAGGATATAGAGAGGCGACTATTCTATTTTGCCAAACCAACGGTTGAGGAATTGGTATATGAGGCCAACCCAGCCTAGGAAAATGAGTATGAAGAATAGTAACGGGAAGTGGTCTATGAGGCCGATCCTATGTGGGCCGAAGAGTATGAAGAACAAATGCGAGAATGGTTTATGTTGCATGATGCCTGGAATCATGATTTGTTTGTTACTTGCGGGTTAAATTTGATTGATGATACAATGTTCGAGGTTGGTCCGTCAGTTGTTCCACCCGACCCTATTTTACCTCTAGAGCCGTCCCATGTTGACGCGGTGTGGCAGGACTTTTGTAAGGCACATGAGGAGCAGCGGACCCGAGATTCATCGAATGATCGTCTTCCCCGGTCGTGCAGTCTATCCTCGCTTGATCGTCTTCGCCGTTCTTCGACACTTCAAAATTCGAGGACAAAATTTTTTGAACCGAGGGCGATTGACGCGGAGCGAGACTCGGAGCAGACTCGACATAGAGTCGGCTGTATAGGGTCCACCGTACTCATCCCGCATCATTATATCTATATGCAAAAAGGTATTGAATCATGTGATCAAGTAATCTTGCTAATAAATTGATGTCTTACTCAATTGATTGAAGAGAACAAGAGAACATCACACGAGCAATGTTTGTGCAATTTGTCTTGGGTACAAAATTCTGATGCCAAGTAGTGGTCACATTGTTTTGAGATTTGTCAAGGTGAATGTTCATTCTAGTCAATGCTAACTAGTGTAAGGGCCTTCAAGTGCTCTCTTTGATCTTGTGAACTTTTTTGGGTACAAAGTCTCATGTTTGACTCTTATGTATGTCTTTGTTTCTCTTGGTCAATGATACTACTGCATGTCACTGCCCTACGAATTAGTGGTTGCTGACTTTCTTACATGTTGGTGTTGTTTCTAGTGTGACTATTATCTTCTCAACGTTGGATGGCTAGATCACATGTTTGCGCTTTTGGAAAAAAGTGGGTACTTCAGTAAAGGTAGATTTGCATTTGCTATTTTTGTTTTTCCTAATATTTGTCCCTGTACAAAAGAGGAGGAAGGGTAATCTAGGATTCGTGTGAGATTGTTGGGACATTTTTTGAAAAGTGAGAGGTACCACTATTGTATTAAAAGTAAAAGGAGTGATGTACAAGTATAATCAATGTGTTCCCAAAAGATCCCTGTACAACAAAAACTCCACATCAAGGCGGTCTAACACACTAATCTCCTAATAAAACAAAAACACAAGAGTTGTGTGAATCCACTTTACATTGATGTTCAACCCATTCTCTCACTGGTTCTGGGGACTTGAGAAGGGGTAGTTTTGTGGGTTTGGAGTGGAGGTCCGATGAATACTTAGAGGAGAATATGTGGGGACGGGTGAATATCCACTTTTAAAATCTTAGTATATGAGAAGGTCCAGACCCGAGTAAAATTAATATAGTTGGTTCAAATCTGGGTCTAACCGACCCAATTTGCACTCCTATCCATGCTTTAATTGTCAGCAGCAACATGGAGGGGGCTTCCCTTCTTAGACCTTTCAAGTAGGCAGAACTTCCCTGCTAACGAATTTTGGAACGTTTATCTTTGAGAATGACATGTTGACCTTGCATTGAAACTGATGATTGGTTAGTCTAACATGGTTTGGGGATTTTCCACTTGTCATTGTGTGCTTCTGATGTTGGGTGTTTAACTTGGTGTTGGAGCCAATCACTTCATTGATACACTTTGGCCTAAAAATCCATGTAGCCAAGTACTGACATCAGTGACCCAATCATGTCTTCGTCAAGTCTGAGTGGACTGGTTTGGTGTTTGGACATGAGACTGTTTAATAATACATCAAAAACTGTCTATAGGACTATTATAGTCTTTTATACATCAAGAAATAAGTTTATTTGAAAAAATACATCAAGAAATGAGAAGTCAGCTGAACCAGAGCAGAACTGGCTGGGACTGGTCTGGGTGGTTGGCCAAAAAAATAATAAAATAATCAAACCTGCTGAGGTTGAACTGGCTTGTTTGATTAGGTTCAGATGATTTGCCAAGTTCTAGGCTTCCTTTCAGGCCTGCTGGTCAAGGGCTACACCTGCGCAGCTGGTGAGCTGCGGCTGAGAAAGGGGAGGAAAATAAGGGGGGGGGTAAGGTTTGCACCATCCCCAGGCCTACCAATGAGAAATGTTCAATATTTAGCCTTAATTAGTTCATTAGAATCATTATTACATTGTGTAGTGGTAAGACACTAATGATATAATGTTTTTTTATACCTTTTGGAGTTCTTTTGATATTTTTCTGAATTTTTTCTACCTTCATGATTGCTTCCTGATGGAAATCATGGAATCAGCCAGGATTGACCATATGGAGCGGGAACTGGGTGGTTTTCAACCTGAAGTGGAAACAGAGTCAGAAACAATCAGGTTCTGATAATCGGTTTTTTAATTCTTGTTAATATTGTGCTCTGTCTATCACTTAGAAACTGGATCCAGCCATTTTGCGAGCATTCGTGCTCCCAAAAGCACTTCCCCACTTCTGTTCCCAAGGAATGTTTGAATGATCTTGAAGATCCCCTCTCCATCATGTTTCCAATACCACTTCCATACCCACTCCATGCTTTTGAGGTCTATGCACTTCTGACCATGTGGTCTTAGAGTTGGATATTTAATATGAAAGAAAATAAAGGTCAGTCTTAATTTAAGCACATAGTTCATGGAGGCAAGTCCTCCAGCGTCTTGGGTTCAGTTCAGGCAGGCCATTCTTTTCTTGCAAGCTGCAACTTGTTAATAATGTGTAGTCAGATGTGTGTGATCAATAAGCTGGGTCAAGTGCAAAAAATCAAATCTGCAGTAGGGACTGTGATCAATAACCCGGGTCAAGTGCCAAAGATCAAATCTGCAATAGGCACAATGAGTATTTGCACAAGTATTTTGTTTTGGACATGACTTTATTCTTTTTGTATTTGACTACATCTGTTTCTGTTTTCCTTCATCGAGGGTGGAACATCATATTAGTTTCTCTCTTTATAATAAACTTTTACAACCAATACTTTATTTTCTAATATCTTTGATATATTTTAAACCTCAGTAATCACCCTCCTGTTCTCCAGAGTCACTAATTCGGCACTTTTGGCAGTTTGGCAGAGATCGACGAATGCATGAGGAAAGTACAGCCTGTTAAATATGCAGAAGAATCTTGCTACAACAGCACTCTGATCTTGAAAGCATTCAGTTCAGGCTTGGAAATAGGTGCTGCTAATTGGATGATGATTTGTCCAGGAAGGAGTATCACATACTTGTCAAGCTCAATACTTGAATCTGCCAATGCAATGGAATTTAACTACCATTATCTTCAGGGGAATGATGTGATACTATTTTCAGACTTTTCATCTCTGCCTGGCATACTTGACTTTTCTAATAATGCTGGTGTGACAAATAGTCAAATCGATAAAGATCCTTCTGTTTCTGATGTGCCAATGGTCAGGTATATACATCCATACTCGGAAAATAGGCATATTGCTAATGTTTTGAGCATTCCATGCCATAGTTGAAATGTTTCTCATACAGGGAAAACTGTAATAATGAAGAAGCTATCAAGTGTCTTGCTGACAATATTGAAACATCAGAGGAGCTGGATAAATTGAATTTTATATGCTCTTGCGTAATGGATACTGTGAAAGGAGGAGGATCTGTTCTGATACCCATAGGACGACTTGGGATCATACTACAACTTTTGGAGAAGATTTCCCAGTCTCTAGAATCTTCAGAGCTCAAGGTACCCACCCCTCCTTTCTCATGCTGTTGCTTTCATGAAGATATTTTTTTGTGCACTAGATCATTTCCACTTTCGAATGATAAAAAGAAGATATGCTTTTTTTTTTTGCAATATGCTCTCTTGCTGTTAGGTTTATTTATTTTGTCATATTATTCCAATAGTTGACATTGCTCATTTGCTCATGATTTCACATCTGTTTGACTGCACAAAGGAGACTGTAATTTTATTTTCCAGACGTTCTCACAATTCCTCTCTTTCTATTCCTCCAGTAGTTGGCACTGTTTATAATGTCATATGTCTGGCTCCAGAAACGAAAATCTAATTTAATTTTCCAGATGTTCTCATAGTTCTTCTCTTTCTGTTCCTCCAATAATTGGCGCTGTTTATGATTTCATACCTGTCTGGCTCCGCAAAGGAGAATGTAATTTATTTTTCAGATGTTCTCACCATTCCTCTCTTTTGGAGCTCGAGTTGCTGAGATTTTCCTTCCCAATCATGTTCAAGGTATCCAGATGCATTTGGTATGACTTCTCAGTTTTGAGCCCATATTCTGTTTGGTTCACACTCTCTCCAGTTATTGACTCTTCAAACCCCATGTGGTAATCCCATCTAAGTACTATGATAATTTTTATTTGACCTTCGATTTTTCTGATGTTGTATGTAACAGTGACAGGCAATGATAGCTCTACTCTACATACTCTGTAGCATTGGGAGGGTTTGCATTCCTTAGATTTTCCTGTGGTTTTAGTTTCCAAACTGATTTCCACACATTTCACAAACATGTGAAAATGATAGTTGGAGTTTTTTCCCCATGTGGTGGGAATATTCCTTATTACCACACACACACACACACAGAGGAGGGAGGAGTGAGAAGGGGAAAAAACACGCACACACAGATGAGCATGGAGTCCTCTGAAAGGTGGGTGGGTGGGTGGGTGGGGGAGAAAGGAGTGAGAAGGAAAAAAACATACAAATGCGAATGTATAGTTTCATTTACATGGGTTTTCCTATAAAAGTTGCAAATGTGTGATTTCACTTCATCGGAAACTGTTTCACGTGGGTTTTTACTTTCCAGAAAAGATTTCCTTTGATTTTTCATTTTTGGAAAGTGTGAGGATGTAATGACCCCTCTTAATGAATAAATGTTCCCGCTTTTACAGAAATGTTGGGTTGGGGTTCTATAAAATTGGATGGAAAGTCTACTTTCTGGGAAAAGTCATTTTCCTAAGGTTAGAGAGGTGTTTGCATTCTCAATTTTTTTGTGAAAATTAAGGTTCATGTGGAGTATTTCATCGGAAAGCAAAAAACATGGGAAATATTTTACTGGAAAGAAAAAACACATATTTGCAAACTTTGATGAAAAAAGTGGTAAATAAAATTATGTGTTTGCATTCTAAGATGAAAACAAGATATATGTTGGTGAGAGTCAGGTTGGAGGGGGGAGAGAAGGAAATATTTCTCGGGAAAATATAGGGAGTATTTTGGGAATCTGGAAAAAAATATTTTCCCAACTACCTTTTTCCTGCATTTGCAAATTTTGTGAAAATTAGTTAGGAAAATATTTCCAAGGGAAATTTTGGTGAATGCAATAGTTATTCCTTCGATCAGAAAATCATCTCCAAAACTTTTCAACCTCTGGACCTAAGATTCTTTTCACCTGGGAAAAAAACAAGCTTCTCTCCTACTCTCCTTAGATCTCTCTCTCTTCCTCTCTTAACAAAGGCTGAAATTACGTTAACACACAATATTTGACTTTTCTTAACAACCCCTCACCATACAAGATTTATTGTTTTTTTCTTAGAATGTTTCTGTGTCTGGGAAGAAAAGTTTTTTTTCTCAAGGAATAAAAAGTTTTCAGTCGACAAGTTTTTTTTTTTGGGATTTTTGCATATAAAGTTATAAACTATTGTTAAAACAAAATTACTGATTTATCGTTCCTGTAATTTTTGTATGCAAATGCAGGTTATGTAGTTAGAGGCGAGAGTAGCCCGAGGCAATCAAGGGGTCACCTTAGCCTCAAACACCTAGGCCAATCGCCTAGGCATTGGAGGTGACATTTTTTTAAATACATTAAATAAATCAGACAGAGAGGCTTTGGGAATGTTCCTTCGGGTCAGTGGGAACCATCTCCCCTTGGGGCTAGGCACCGACAGTTCGCAGGAGCTCCCTAGGGCCGGTGTGCTATCGCTGCAGGTGTCATGGGCAATTCCAATGCTTGTGCGTGGTGGTGGAGGGCAGACATAGACTGGTGGGATTCTAAGGAGTGAGGAGGAGGGCTTCTTATGTGGAGGCCGTTAGGTTCGGCAGAGGGGCTGCACAGTCTCCGGTGGGGTATGGCTTCTGCTTGGACGCCGGGTATATCCTTCCGGAAGGCTTGGTTGACAAGACGGTGTGGTTAGAAAAGTGTTTCTATGTTTCTCCTCTTCAAGGAGGTTTGGAGGAGGATGTAGTTAGGAAGCTTTTTGACGAAAAATGACCTTTACTTGAACTTTGGGAAGTTAGAAGATTGCACAGGGAAGGTCTTCTTGTCGTCGGCACCTGCGTAGAGGGGGGTGTACTGTGGCAGAGGCGGGGGTTTTGGCGAAGATAGAGGTTGTCTTTCGAGTCCAGCCTTTGGTTTGGGATAGGGGTACCTATCCCTCTCCGGATAGGATGACGTTGTGGATTAAGTTTGCCGGTGTGCCGCTCGCGCTGTGCCAGGAAGCTAGACTCGCCTTTTTAGCCAGGAACTTTAGGAGGTTGAAGGCTGGCTCTCTCCGGTTGGTACCCGAAGGGAGGGTTAACTCGGTGGAAGCTCTATTTTATGTTGCCTCCCCAAGCTCAATTCCTCTCGATATCTCCTTCACCATTGGGGAGACCGAGTTTGTTCTCAGGGTCACGTTGGGGCCGGTGGCTCAGGGGGAGTGGCAAGTGAAGTCGTCGGAATTAGGGCAACCTAGCCAGTCGACGGATGTGGAAGACGAGTTGAGGGCGGACGATTCAAATTCAAAACACACTGCCACTCGGTCCAGGTCTAGCTTGGGTCAGGTGTGTGGGCCGGCTGGTCTGCACAAGGCTACGTTTGATGGCGATGTGGCTCGTGGTTTTAGGGTTCAGGGGGACCTACATTTAGACACAATAGTCCATCACTTACCGGAATCCAATTTTGGTGGGCTATCGGGTTCGTAGAAACCCGTTTCTGGTCCTCTCTACCGCCCAAACTCTGCGGGGCCTTTTGGCAGTCACCTTCTAGTGGTGTGTGCGCAGGATGGTCCTTCTCTGGCGGCAGGCCCTCTCCGGTGGGCTTCTCTCTGCGGTGGAGGCTTTCTCGACTTGTGCCGGCAACGGAGTTACGGTCAGGTGCTTGATCGGCCTTATCTGACGGCTTTCTCTTTTTCCAGCGGATCAGAGGACCGTGGGGTTGCCTCCCGTCCTCCCGGGTGTAGCAGTCGCTCTTCCTTCAGGGGAAGACTAGCGACAACTGGGTCTGGAGATGGCTGCGCCTTCGGAGGATGCCATGTTAGCGGAGGGCCCTTTTGTTTGCTTGCAGGGTGGTGGGTTGTCCTCTTCGGCTTCCCCCAGGCCAGAGGCGGGGCCTGTTGGTTTGGCCAACAATCTCCTCCTTGGTCTTCAAGGAGATGGCAGGAGACCCCGGGATCCTATCTGTAGCTCTGATCAGCAGGAGGTGGACAGCGGCGGCAAGACCTTGGGTGCGACAGTTATAGCTTCGCCCGGGCAGCACATGCAAAGGGGCATCCTGGGGTGACGTCCAAGATGATGGGCGGGAAGGTGGGCTAGACGGTGTTGGGAGAGAAGATGAAGGAGATGGTGGGGGCTATGGAGAAGTTCATGGAGGGTCAGGTGAGGGAGTTAGCGGAGAAGGTTGACATTTCCTTTGAAGGGTTGGACAAGGACGTGTGAGGGGTGTTCGTAAAATGTAAGAAGAGATGGTTTGCGGTGTTGGCAAGGGGGGCCAAGGGTGGGAAGTCTAGGGGTAGTGAGGAGGGTGGGGAGGAGAGGAGTGGGCTATAGGAGGCAGGGTGTTTTGGTTTGTTTTATTTTAGCCATCATGAAGATCGTTATGTGGAATGTGAGGGGGATTTGTGTGGGGGGGTGGGGTGAGAAGAGGAGGGCTGTCAAGGAGTTGGTTAGAAGATGTAAAATTGATGTCTTGTGTCTGCAAGAGATGAAGTGTGAGGGAGATGGGAAGGCTATCATGAGTGAGATTAGGGGAGCTAGACTTACTAAGGGGGTTGCGTTTCCGACGGAGGTTAGATGCGGAGGCATCATGATCTTTTGGAATCAGTTTTAGGTGGAGGTGGAGTAGGATAGGCAACTATCTATTAACATTTTCGTAATGCACAAGATGGTTTCTCTTGGGAGTTCTCAGGTGTTTATGGCCCACAGAGCAGAGAAGGGAAGATGATGCTTTGGGAAGAGTTGTCTTTGTACCATCACACTTCGTCGGCCATGGTGTGTTTGGAGGGGACTTCAATGCCATCACAACTTCTTGGCAGAGGATGAGGATGCACTCCCCAATAGAGGAGATGGAGGACTTCATCGGCTTTATCTAGGGGCTACTCTTGTCGATGTGGGGATGACTGATGCTCAGTACACTTGGTCTAACTTGAGGGCAGATCCCATCTGCTCCAAGGTTCACAGTGTCGTTTTCAGACTCGGTTTCGGCCGAGTCCGAAACCGAAACGACTCGGTTTCGGTTTCAGCCGAAATCGGCCGAAACCCAGTGAAAAGGTTAAAAAACATCAAAATAAGTCTAAAAAATCAGAAACAAATTGGAAAAATATAAATAATCACATAAAAATCAGAAAATTCATTAGACATGCATTTGACTGTAAAGATATTGGATTAAGTGCAATAAACATGAAGTAGGCATTGAAGTTCAAACATTAAACATGTTAAACTAATATTCTTGAGTACATACTAAGCATGAAGTAGGTTCAAGCAGTACAATAAACCTAATTAGACACAGTAAATGTTACAGAAATTAAATGATCTTTACCTAAATGAAGAGGCACTAATATGGGTAATAACTAGAACCTTCTCCCTCATCGTCTGGCTTTTGATGTTGATACCCATAAGAAGGTTGCATGTATTGTGTATATTCACTATAACCAAACAATGAGGTAGCCAAGTCTTGCATCCCTCTTTGGATCCCTCTTGGAGTGTAAGGTTGTCGGCTTGATTCGAATCCAGAATCAGCGTAAGAATCTTGAGGATGAGAAGATGAACTGGATGGAACTGGAATTCTGGTTCATGACCCCACCCATAAATGGTTGCTTCCTGTTGGCCACCTCCATAATCTGATGGATGCCCATATTGGCTCTGTGAATTATATCCTCGCTCACTATGACTGTATTCTCGGCCTGTGTCTGCGTGGAAGGAGGAAGTACCACCATATGTGCTACCGCCAGTAGTAGCACCTGCAGCTGCACTGGGATGATCATCATCATCATCATCATCACCAGCATCATCATCACCATCAGAACCCAGTCACCTTTTAGCCTTTGGGGATGCTTTTTTATGTTTTGGTGTGATTTTTTCAGTCACCTTTGACATGAGTCCTTTTCCCCTTGGCGTGTGCCTCACATAAATCTGCTTCAACTGCTCAATTGCCAGGTCCTCTCGAGCAACAACACTAGTCCTCTCAAACATCCCATGCACTGGTGTACTTCTTCTTAAGGATGGAGGTGGCTTGACCATTCTAGGAGTGACAGGCCTGTTATCTGATTCTGAGTGTCTAGCTGGCTCGGTTTCAGACTGCTCCTCAGTGTCATAAACAAACAAAGCTAGGTCCCTTCTCTGGTGCGCATGAGTCTCTCTGGCCCTCTTTGTTGCTCTTTTGAATTCTGGATCTCTTGGCTCATCTTCATCTAGTATGCCCTCTGCCCATGTTCTATCATCAACATCAAAAACGGGCTCATCAACCTGCTCTCGTGTCTCCACCCAAGACTGCAAGGGATTGTCATCATCAAATAAAGCGTCCACATCAATTTCTGGAGTTGCATCCTCTGCGACGCGTTTGTCCCTCAGCTGTTGTCTTAACTTTATGTTTTTTATTCTCAGTCTCATGTTGTAGTGACAGTAAACCAATTTTTCTAACCGTTCAGCCTTTAGCCGATTGCGAACCTTTGAGTGTATAAGGCTGAACGTGCTCCAATTTCTTTCACATTGGCTTGCCGATGTTGTTTGACTGAGCACCCTAATTGCAATGAAAGCCAATGCATTACTGCCCACATCTCGGTTGTTCACCATTATCCACCAGTCAGCTGTTCCACCAACCATAAACAAATAAATGTAAGGTGTACTAATACATATTGAGGTTAAGAAATCACAAAAATAAAATATACCTAGGCTCATACTTCCCACAACGTATTGCAATTGGGAGTCAGAATATGTCGCAGTTCTCATTCTATAATAGTTCATCTACAAAGATAAAGTAATAGATTAACATAATGACTTAAGTAAATTCTATACCTCTTGTTGATAAAATCAATAAAGGCCAACCTCCACTTCGGCCTGAAGTCTCTTTTCTGGTGTCCTCGATAAATGACCAATGACTTTTAAAGTGCCTTGGAGCACCTCGCCATCAACATGTGCATTGACATCGTACATAAATCGAAGGTTGAGAAAATAACTTGCATTTGTGTATAATTAACTAAATGTTAGATATAAAATAACATAGGGCGAGTTTGATAAACGGTTAAAGTCGACAGGGATGAGATATCCCTGGGCGGGTGACTTGCTCAAATTAAGAGACGGAATGGCTCACTCGAGGTCGACATAATGGCATACCCTGGGCAGGTCGACCTGGCTAGGACCCAGGTCGACCTGCCCAGGTTCCCAGTAGCCTTAGGGCCCAATCCCCTCATTCCCATTCCCCTGGGACGGTGGCCCACCAGCGTAGTCAAATCTAATGTGTTTATTATCATAACCGTGTTACTCTAATATATCCCTACGCTTATCCTAACCGTGTTACTCTAACCTGTAGTCAAACTCGCCCCTAAAGAACAATGTTTCAGTACAATTAATCACTCACTAGTTGCATGCAAGTCGTGGTGTAATGTGTTGCCCCATCTCTGGTCAATAATTTTTCACCATTTTGCATATTCTCTGGGAAGGGAACCCTGCAACTCTAATTTGGCATGGTCCATGGCCTCGTACAGATATCCCATATCATTTTTCTTATCACCATCCACTATTCTTAGGACCTTCACGAGGGGTGTGACTACTTTCATGTACCGTGAGACCCTGCCCCGGAATTTGTTATTTTCCACGATGTGGCAGGCATCCAAATATTCCATCTGAGCATCAATATTAGACTTGTCGATATATTCCCGCAGGGCATCGTGGTACATGAAAGTTTTCAGCTCATTCTTATACCTGTGCAAAGAAATGAAGTTTGAATCAAATACGGATCATATCTATAAGGATAAAGTATCCAGAATTGAGATCAATCTTATACCTGTGCAAAGACTCCAAAGAAATGAAATTCGAAGTAAATCTGGTTGGCCCTGCACGGATGATATCTCGCCCTTCCACTCGCATGCTCCCTGAACATTTCAATATCCTAGGATGGCCATAAATATACTGTGTGATTTTTTGTGCCTTGTCAATTGTCTTCTTCACATGATTTTTCTTCCCTATGTCTTCAAGTATCAAATCCAGACAATGTGCTGCATATGGGAGTCAATATAAATGTCTGCGCTTCTACATCAATTTCTTCCCTACAGCCTTATAATTGGTTTCATTATTAGTCACTACTTGCACAACATTCTTTTCTCCAATTTGGTCTACTATCTTATCCATCAAACTAAACAAATAATTGGCATTTTTTTTCATAATTTGATGCATCTACAGATTTAACAAATACTGTACCTTCGATGCAATAGACCAAAAAGCTAATCATGGACTTCTTCGTGATACCAGTCCATCCATCACACATGATGGTGCATCCTCTCTCCATTTCATATATGTTTGAAGTTTTCAACCCAATCATGGAGCTCCTCAACCTCTCTCTCAAGGCCACGCCGTATATGTCTCGACGTGACGGAGCCTTCAAGTCAGGGCCAGTATCTACTACGGCATCTAGCATAGGTTGGAAATATTCGTTTTCAGCTGCATGTGCAGGGACACCTGGATGGAAAAATCATTTGCATATACTTTTAAATGCATGCCCTGCAACTTCTGCAGATTTTTTTACCCCTCAATGCTTGCTTGATTTTAGGTTGTGTAGCTTGGGGCCTTCTGTGCAGATAGCTGTCCATGGGGCCTGCTCTCTGCGGGGCAGCATCAGTGTCAAGACGTCATGCAGCTGTACTGGAGTAGGTTCCTGAACCTATGGGTGCCTTTCCTTTACTTCGAGTAGTTTGTTCACGCTCCATTGCTTCAGTCAGCTCTGGATCTGAATCCTCAGTGCCTTCCTCATCATCATCTCTCCTTCCCCTTCTACTCGAAATTTCCTCAGCAATTTCAGCCTCATCTTCAACCCTTTATTGCATCCTCTCCTTTTTGCCCAGAAGGCACTGGCGCATTTCTTCTCGAACCTCTCGGGGACATCTGTCACATTGTCTCATCTTTCTTCTTACCCTTGCCAAATGTTACTTTCCTCTAGTAATTCCGTCATGGATCTCCTTACCACAATAATTGTATTTCACTTGTCTTCTCCTAGCATCAATTAATGAGAGGTGGGCCCACCCCGGATCCTCTTGCCCTTGCTGCTCCTGACTTTGTTCACGTCTAGACATGATACTGCATTAAGACAGTTAAAGACAAATAGTTGTAAGTACAATGAAAAAATTAGGACTTAATTATCAATTAAACCCTAATCACCCTTCATAAAATTTAATTACTAGCATTCTCTCACCCCAAATTCTTCAATGAAGCTTAATTGAGCTTCAATTGAGACTAAGTAAACCGAATTAGACAGAAGCCCCAATTTTAAGGAACTAAATAGGGCTTAATTATCAATTAACAGTTAATCACCATTCATAAAAATTAATTACCAATATGCTCCCACCCCAAATTCTTCAATGAAGCTTAATTGAGCTTCAATTGAGACTAAGTAAATCGAATTGGACAGAAGCCCCAATTTTAAGGAACTAATTAGGGCTTAATTATCAATTAACCCTTAATCACTCTTCATAAAAGTTAATTATCAGCACGCTCTCACCCCAAATTCTTCAATGAAACTTAATTGAGCTTCAATTGAGACTAAGTAAACCGAATTAGATAAAAGCCCCAATTTTAAGGAACTAATTATGACTTAATTATCAATTAACCTTTAATCATCATTCATAAAAATTAATTACCAGCATGCCATCCCAAATTCTTCAATGAAGTTTAATTGAGCTTCAATTGAGCCTAAGTAAACCGAATTAGACAAAAGCTCCAATTTTAATGAACTAATTAAGGTTTAATTTGAAGTCTTAACATATTTCGTGGTTTAAAATTAACCTACAACTGAAAAACTAACCTACAACAAAAATTTTTTTCAACCCAACCAAAAAAACACAAAACAAAACAAACAAACCCCAAATTTACCTCAAGAAAATCACCTCTACACAGCAACATCACCCAGCACAGGGCACAGCAGCAGCCCCTGCAGCACAGCAGCAGCAGCACCCAGCACAGCAGGCCCCCTTTCTCCCTCAGATCTGAGGGAGAATACGACCTTCGTGAACTACGTGGTTTCGACCGAAACCGTCCGATTTCGGACCGAAACATGTAAGTTTCGGGTGAAATCGATACCGCTTTCGCCCGAAACCATTAAAACTATATTTTTTATAAAGTTTCGGACCTGCTACAGTGAGCAGGTCCGGTATCATTTCGGTTACGGCCGAAATCGATACGTTTCGGCCGAAACGTATCGGTTTCGGCTGATACTGCCAACCATGATCTGCTCTAGGTGGACAGTTTCCTGATTACAGTTGATTGGGAGGATCACTATTCTCATATGCATGTGTCTTCTCTAGCCAGATCAACATCAGACCATAAACCTCTATTATTGAAGACCAGTCGAGCACATTTGGGAAGACAGATTCAGACTTAAGAGGTTCTGGTTCAGGGAGGCAGACTTCCTAGACACGGTGCAGAGGGCTTGGAATGTGTAGAGGAATGAGACCTCAGCTATGGCTAGACTGGTGGCCAAATTGAGGAAGGTTGCACAGACTCTCATGGATTGGGGTGTTGACAAGAGTGCACTGGGCAAGGTGGCCAAAGACAGAATACTACAACACATTGAGGGGTTGGATTGCTTGGAGGCAGGCCTTTTGGATGATGCAAATAGAACTCTCAGGGACAATCCTAGGGCTGAGTTTGAGGAGATCCTGAATGGGGAAGAAATCTGTTGAAAGCAAAGGTCAAGGGAGAGGTGGATCAAGTAGGGAGACAGGAATACTGCGTACTTTCAGCGTATTGCATCTAGGAGAAGAAGAGTTAACTCCATTGCATGTATAAGAGTGGGAGAGCAGCTCCTTTCCTGGGATGAGGACATCATGGCACAAGCGAAGACCTATTCCATATTTTTGACAGAGGAGGATGTTAACAGATCGGGGATTGCCTTTGACTTTTTTTCCGGCCTCTCTTAGGAAGATAAGGAATCCCTTTCCCTGCCTTTCTCAGAGGAGGAGGTCCACCAGGCGGTCTTCTCTCTTTCAAATGACAAAGGCCGAGCCAGATGATTTTGCACTTGCTTTCTTTTAGATTTGTTGGGAGATTATTAGGTGTGACCTGTTGTATGCTATCAGGGAGTTTCAAGAGGGGAGGCCCACTTGAGGGGAATTAATAGGACCTTTCTAGTCCTCATCCCCAAGAAGCAGGGTGCTCAATGGTTTCATGATTTTAGGTCCATTAGTCTCTTAAATAGTACTTACAAGATCATCACCAAGATGCTTGCGAGAATATTTGACAGTGTTATGGATAGGCTGGTCAGTGGTTTCTAGAGGACTTTTATTAGACCCATACACATTTAGGATAATTTTCTGGTGGCTCATGAGTGTCTCTTTGCTATGAAGACTCAAAAGAAGAAATGAGTTGCCCTTAAGTTGGACTTTGAGAAAGCATATGACCGGGTCAACTGGCAATGTCTGCTTATGGTACTGGACCGGATGGGTTTTGGTGATAGATGGATTGGCTGGATTTGTGCTTGTATCTCATCTGTCTCTGTTGCAGCTGTGATCAATGGGAAGCCATTCACTTTCTTTTACAGTGGTAGGGGGCTCGCACATGGAGGATGTGGTTGAGAGCGGAGGATGTAGGGATATGATTAGAGGATTTCTATCAGAGTCAAGTGGCATCTCCATTACCCACTTGTAGTACGTAAATGACACCATTTTGTTCCTACTAGAGGATGAGCCCTAACTTTTTAATGTCAGGCTGATGTTAGAGTTGTTAGAGGAGGTCAGTGGCCTAAAGGTGAATTTCAACGAGAGCTTCTTGGTGGGTGTGAACATGGAAGATAGGGCACTTCAAAGGGTGGCATTCATTATGAGTTGCCAAATAAGAACTTTTCCTCTCTCCTATTTGGGCCCCTCTCTCTCTCTCTCTCCCAAGTCTCTTCTTTGTAGTGAGTGGCAGCCCCTAGTTCAGAGATTTGAGTCTAGACTCGTAAGTTGGAAGGCGAGGCTCCTCTCGTTTTAGGCAGACTTGTGTTTTGTAGATCAGTGTTAGACAGTTTGCCTATTTTTTTTCCTCTCCATTTTTCGGATCTCGAAGACGGTGGACAAGCCCGAGTCTATTCAGGCGAGATTTTTTTGGCATGGTAGTGATGAGAGAAGCAGTGGGTGGCATGATATCGCCTGAAGTCGAGTTTGTAAGAGTAAGGAATTGGGGTGTTGGCATAAAAAATATTAGAGATGTCAACTTGGCTCTACTGTGTAAGTGACTATGGAGGTTGGGGATTGAGGTGAATGGCCTGTGGTCTTTACTCATCAGGCAGAGGTTCTATGACATGGTTAGGGTCTGGGATATGGCTCCGGCATCGCAGCACAATATATCTCTCATCTGGAGAGGCATTTTTGCTTGTAGGGACATCATGGTGGCTAGTGTTTGAGTCCGCTTGGGCAGAAGGGACAAGCACTGCTTTTGGACACACAAATGGTGTGGTGACTTCACCTTACATGAGTTTTTCCCCGAGACTTTTCGCAGTTGCAGCAGCTCCTTTGGATCTGGTCTCACAGGACTTTGACTTTCAACTCCAGGAGGGACTTGGGTTCCGTTTTTCAGAAGGAATCTTTGGCCAGAGGAGATGGACAAGCTATAGGGACTACTCTTTCTCTACACCTCCCCTTTCTGTAAGCTCTCCTTGGTCCTCCAATGGCGGACAGCGATGCCGAATCCGGGGTTGCCCTCTGCTTGTGAGAGGGATGGAGAGGAGCAGGGGAAGAAGGCGAAGAAGAAAAAAAGGTGGCGCCGAAGGAATCGGGGAAGGCTATCGATCTTGCCTGTGTACACATGGATGTCGCTGGGTTCTGCCATGGATCATGACGACGGCGCGGAGAGAGGGAGAGAGAGAGCGCCATGGACCATGGTGACTGTGCGAAGAGAGAGTGCGAGAGAGAGAGAGATTTGGCATGGATGCCGTTCTGTGCTCCCAGAGGATGGCAATGGCGGTGGGGTGACCGCAGGGACGACGACGGGATCTACTCATAGCGGACGACGAGGGGGGTCGTTGGCAGCGGTGGAGTGTTGTTGGAGGGAGAAAAGGTCCCGAAAGGGATCAGGCTATGTGCTTCCAGGTGGAGGCGCAAAGGGCAGGGATGTCTTGGGTGGCATCGAGGTCGAAGGGGGGCAGGCCATCGGGGTTGGTCTCAAAGTGGAAGTTGGGGAGGCCGCCGGCGGCGGGGCCGAGGGAGAGCGGACTGGCCTTTTTCGGCTGCCCTCTCCATTGGGGTTCTGCCATGGATGGAGAGAGAGGGAGGATACTAAACTTGAAGGCAGGTCAATTATTGTCTCTCTTAACCCACACTTCCGTCGAGTTAACAAACGGGAGTTACGGCGAGGGTATATCTGCAAGAATGTGGGGTATATGAAGGGCTTATGTGGCAATATGCCAAAGGTAGGGACTTACATGTAAATACGGAAGTTTACAGGGGTATTATTGTAAAAACCCAAAAATTTGAAAATTTGGTAGGAAGTACATTCACATTTTGCAGATTGATCTGGAAGGGGGAAAAAGAAAATAATATTCGTCTCACAGCCTGTATGTTTCACCTGCTAGTTTCACAGTTGGGCAAAAGGCCTCCCATCAGGTAACGACTCATAATCAGGTGGTAAGATTGCTTGGTCAGTGAAAACTTGGAACCCCAGCAGGTTATAAGTGCAATTCTCCTCTTTTAAGTTGAAATGATGACATAAAAAAGGAGGGAGGAAGAAGGACTTGCCTCTCCACCAAGCTGAGCTCAGAGAGAGAGAGAGAGAGAGAGAGAGAGAGAGATTGTTAGAATGTGCACATGGCAGTTGGTCACGGGGCTCACACATGGGAAGCTTGCAGCATGGTCTCAGGTGCCCTTGTAGCAAATGGCCATGGGAGGTTCATTCATAACATGGCCATGGGAAAACTGTGTGTAGCCACACTTGAGTCACTGCAACTTGGAGGTGGAGATCATTCTTCAAGTAGGATGCTCAAAGTTCTGTATTTCTGTTCATGTTACACACTCGTTAATGTCTTTTTGGCCTGTTTGATGCCTATTCATGTATATCTTTGTTTGCATCAATCGAAGTTTCATCCATATGACATGATCACAAATTCAAAGTCAAATCCAATGAAACAGCCTGCCACCACTTGCCATTTCACTGATATATGAATCCTATTATTTATGTAAATATGATAAGAAAAAAATTCAAAAGCTACTTTTTTATGGTTAAATGTTTAGAACTTTATTCAATGACAAAGACGAAATTACTAAAACAAAATTGAACTTATACTTTCAAATCTCTAGTTCTCCTCCACCTCAGTTCCCTTCATGTACCTAATTTTCCCTCTGATTCAATCTGATGTGTGTGTGAAGTTGAGTTAAAGAGGGAGAGGGGGGGAGTCATTATTCCCATGGAGTGTGAACAACTCCAAGAACCATGCATAACAACTTTGCTTTCTTTAGAGAAAGAGTGTCATGCTAGCATAGCTCTTGCCATGCGGGAAACATGCTGATGCAGCATGTGCCATCATAAGGGTGCCATTTTTTTAAGTAAACATCGAAGTGTAATATTTAACTAAAAATAAATATAATATTTTGAAAAGAACACCACCTAACCTCAGTACTGATTTTCAAAATTATGACAATGGATTGAAAATACAAGTTTTGATAGAACCTAGATTCTCTATTGAATGTCCTAATTATGACTATCGTTCTCAACTTTGATTCATTTTTAAAAGCAATTATAGAATCCTGTTGCTCAATCAAGAATCAACGTTTCCACTATATTTTTCCTTCTTGGAAGTACTTCAATTGCTTTCTATTAATAATGTATATTAATTGAACTGGACTGTCTTTCCTTCTCCATTCTATTGAATTAAGCGAATGAAGATATCTCACCATCCAGAGCCATCGTGATACTGGATATTGAATTTTCTTTTATCATCTAATATTTCCTTTATGGCCATAAATGTCTGTCTCTAATGAATAGACTGAAATATTGATGGTGGTGCTATGAGTACCGTTGTGTAAGAAAATGTCCCTTACAATTTATGCATCGCAATCTAGTCCTAGAGTATATGTCCTAAAAATGATTATTACCAAAGGATTTTCCTCCTTGTAGGGGAATTTTGTGATAAATTTGGCCTGGTATGGTGTCCAGTATGGAATTGCTTTATTGTATTGTTATTTACTTACTAGACTATCAAGTCCTTAGTTACATGACATGTTCCATCCAAAGCGACTACTGTTACGAATCACTATTATTGACAATTTGACATTAGTTCATATCATTGAAATTAATAATTGTCTACTAGTTCTCATATCCAATTCTCATAATTCAGTCTAACATCATATTGAAGTCTGGTTACTGATTTCATTCTTGTCACTTGAGTAGTGTCCTTGATTCTTCCCTCCTCACCATCCGTATTCATGTATCTTAGCTCTCATGCATGATGGTTCTATCGTGTAAAATTATTTCCATCTGTTATCCAGCTTACTTTAAATCTCTCCAAATGAGGACCAAAGTACTACTCCATTGCTTTATTCTAACTCGTCATATTGAGTAAAGGTTCAAGGTCTTTCTGAATGACTTGGCTTCAACGATTTTCTCCAAAGTTGCTTTCATAGCCTCTTTATGTAGTTGGGGGCGAGAGGCACCCAAGGTGAGCAGAGGGTCGCCTTAGCCTCAAATGCCTAGGCCAGGTGACATTTTTTAAAATACATTGAATAAATCATATATATATATATATAATTAAATATGTCAACAACGCATATATAAAATCAATAAAATTAGTAAATTTATCTATTCATATGTGAAATAAATTAAGAACCTATCAAAGTCACGTGCTAATTGTTGAAGGAATGGACTGGGCAGCACAAGTGGGTTTGGCCCAAAGGTGCTTGCGGCCACAGCAAGCTCACCTAGGCCAGCTTAGCCGAAGGAAGGTGAGTTATGGGTGCCTTGCCTCGTCTCACCTCATCACCTAGGCGAGCAACTCAGGTCATTAGGTGGCTTTGATAACATAGAATATGCAGGAATGATAAATCTGTAATTTTCATTTTAGCAATGGTTTATATGCAACGCCCTCCCCTTTTTTAAGAGGATTACTATGGTTCCACTCTCTGGTTCCACAACTTATGCCACACTGGAGCTGTCCGATTTTTTCTGATCAGATGGCTCCTTTTGAAGTTCATTTGACACAGATGATGAGATGGGTATTCTTGAAAATGCATTTTTTTTTTCATTTTTGCATATAACGAGGGCAATGTTTTCAAGACATGTTTCGAAGTGTCATGTCTTCTATGAGCATGGAAAAGAGTGTTGTATCATTGCATTTCTCAATTTTCTTATGAGAACATGGTTTCTTTCACGTCTTAGTTATACCATTTGAAGTCTTGAAAGGACTGACAAATCAAGAGGGGGGTTGAATTGATTAGCCCTAAAATTTTTAGATGCAACAAGCAAGGAAAATGCGTGACAGAAGAAACTCGCTGAACACTGACTATCGCGATGTAGATCTATACTTACCGCACAAATTGTGAGAATGGGGGTAGAAGATAAGAAGCAAACCACGAGGAGATCAGAGATTTTTTAGGTGGTTCGACTACACCAAAGTGCAACCTACGTCCACCCCTCACGGTGTGTGAGGATTAACCACACTATCTAAGGAATTACACACACGGAGACTCTGTCTCCAACACGATGCTCTTGCATCAACACACACACACACACACACACACACACACACACACACACACACACAGAAGTAATTTCTCCACACACTTGTCTGCACATTGTTCAAAGGAAATACAGATCAACACTCTGAAACTAAGTAAATGCTAGAATATCAGGAAAAAACAGATTAAGCTTCCCCTGTCTCAGTTCGCTTGCTTTTCGATCATCAGATTCATCTTCACTTCTCTGCTCTTCTTCTGCTGCACTTGTGATGTCGTTTCTCTCTCTGGTTCTGCTATTGCTCCTGCTTGAAAAACCTTCAATGTACTAAGAACTCTGATAGATTTCTTGCTCTGCAACTCTACTTCTCTCCTCCTTTTCTTTGCAGTTCTTTCTTCTACGTCCGCCGGCTTTGTTCTTTCAGTTCTTGACAGTTCTTCAGTTTCTTCTGCGGCCACACCCTCTTTTTCAGCAGCTCCTTCCGCCGTTCACTCTTTCAGCGCTTTTCCTCTAGCTTTCTTACTTCTTTCTTTTCTTGCTTACCCTGATTCTCGTCCCGATGAGAATATTTATAGAACTAGGGTTTCCAGAAGGTTCTATCACGTGAGAGGGCAGATCTCAATGCCAGGTGTCCTTCCGTATGGTCCCACACTCATGGCACACATCGTATGTGATCAGGGAATATTTTCTACAATGGTTTTATTTCTCGTAAGATGACCTGCGAACTTGTTACACGACAAAGAAGTTAGAAGAATAGAAAATTAAAAATTTATTTTAAGATAGCAGCTATCATAACTCATAATCGTAACTGCCCATTAGCCAAAATACCAACTCATTATTGTTGTAACATCGCCTATGTTACAGACCAACTTTGGCTATCACAAAAACTTATGGACTTCGGCTATCTCAGAAACCTATGCCCTTGTGCTCAACATCGCTTGTCACAAAAGAGTTACGCCTAGGCACATCGCCTATCTGAGAATCGCCTAAATGAACTCAGTTGCGTCTCTCTCATCGACTAACTCAACTTCGCCTATCCATTCAACGACTATCTCATTAATGCTTCGCCTATGTGAGCAAGAACTCCGCCTATCTCCTCAGCGACGTCGCCTATCTTCAATACACATCACCTATCTGGACGACGTCGACTAGGTTAAACCCATATCGCCTATGTGAGCAGAACTCCGCCTATCTCAACTTCGACTAAGTCACTTTGCTGCACTTATCGTTTTTCGCCTATCTGCTCAGCGACTAAGTCTGACTTAGCTTCACTTTTGCTTCAACACAACGATTAAACCAACTTGAGTTCGCCTATGTCTTCAAAACTTTTCTTCAACTTTCACTCTCTACTCCCCCATATCTTCTCATACATGTAGCACCTGTCTGGAGAACAGAGTTAACATAGCTGCGACACATCTCAGAAAACAAGTTAGACCCTCCGTATACAGATAAAATCAAAACAATTGAAAACTTATGGCTTCAACGAAACTTAAGGATCTTTAACGCTTGAGAGCACAGAAATTCACCGAGACCTAGAGTTTTGTTATCATCAAAATCGACCTGGAGTCCAACACCATTCATTTAGTATAGGCAATTGATGTTATACGGATTACAGACATATACAAACAATGTAACCTTCAATTATTGTCCTATGCCAGAACTTGAAAAAAAGTCAATTCGTCAAGTAATTCCTGAAGTTTTAGTCAACTGGCTTAAAATATACACTTTCAAAAAAAATGGGCTCAAAATAGAGAACAACTAACCCTGCACGATGGAGTTCATTTGGGCAATATCCACAGGATTCTATTGACAATTCGCTAATTAGATACATGCACTGGTTAGTTTATGTCAGTGCCAAGCTTCAAACTGATGTCACAAATTTCAGAGCAGAGGTCAAGATGACCAGGACACAATAAGGAAAAAACTTGAAACAAGGTTCAAAAAGAGAGAAAGGAATTATATTTCTTTAAAAAGTTTATTTTATGTTAAATATTTAGGAGGCATTGGTGACTACCAGTTGCATAAAATATTTTGGTATATGTTATTCCATCATATTTAAGTGTAATGGCATGGCTTATGATGTTTTTTTCAAAGAATTATGTTTCATGAAGCTTGGAAATGGTTCGGGAATTTTGGGGAGGCTTAAAATGTAAGATCAGTGTAGATGCTTTAATAGGGAGAAACTGATTGGTTAACTTGAGGACTTTCAGAACATGCGTAAAGGTCACTAATGAAAATTTTGGACTTTTTCTTCAAATTGTGTATGAGAATCCTCTTTGAACTTTTCACAAAGCAACTCTTTCGTTCCTCAACTTTCTCACTCTTTTCTTCACTACCATAATATTTTATTCTAAGATAGACACACAATTGATGCGGAATGGCTGACCTAAACGGGTCCAACTAGGCGACTAAACGAGATCATCAATACACTACGATAGATCGATAAAAATTCCGTTGCGTACATGAACTTCAAGAGAAATAATACATGAAAATAACAGTAGCTACCCTCTAGGAAACTGTCCCTCGCAGTGAGAAACGTCGAACTGAACGGTAGGTAGGACTATCACGGTCTACGATATCAAGCACACATACACGTCGTCGTCAAATCGGCGTGCTCAAGAGGAATGCTCATAAACACAATCCGACAATGAAATTATACAGCGAGCTAGAAAGTCCACACCCTCAACGGCGGCAGATAAGACAAATACTAAATAAGCAAATCGAATGAGTGAAGTTCCATCACTAACCGACTTGCTGAAGAGCGAGGCACACGAATGAAGTCCACATAGGACCAGAAAGCTTCTCAGCACTGTCGACGACGCTGGTAGGTTCTATGTAATCAGAGGCGCGCCTAGGCGCTCACCTAGGCGTTTGAGGCGGTCCCAAACAGCCTTGCTTTCGCCTCAAACGCCTCACTTTCAGTCGTCTTCTTCTTTTGGTCCAGTCTTAGTTTAAACCTCCCTTATTTAAATCTTATTTTATTTGTATGCATATATTTTTGCCTCAAATTTTGATTATTGTTAATTTTATTGAAAATTTTGATTATATGTATGTATGTATTTTCTTTGATATTTAGACATATATTTATATTTTTTTGAATTGCATATATATTTTTAATAAAACGCCCCAAACGCCTAGGCGATCGCCTAGGCATTTGAGGCATGAGGCGACCCCTCGGTCGCCTCACACCTCGAACTATATAGGGTAGGTTGGGAAGCCACTCTCGCGGGCAGAAGGCTGTTGCTGGAAGTAGGTGGGGGCTGGGGCTCCCTAGACTGTAGGTTGGCGGGTCAGTTTAGGGCTTCTTATACTACACTGGCAGAGATCCATAGCCACAGTGGCGGCGGTGCAGGGATCAGCCAGTCGCGAATGATCGCAGAATGACTAGTAGTGGAGGCCTGTGGCGGCTTGTTCTCCTGGTGAGAGGGGCCAGTGGTAGCGAATCAGGGTGCCCTGGGTGCTTCCGATGGCGGTGGTCAGTAGGAGCTGACTAGGAGTTGTTAGTGATGGCGAACGACGCTTACGGGGACAAAAACAGAGAGGCTGAGGGAGAGGAAGAGGGGGGTGACGACAGAGGATGTGTAGGGAGGTCCCAGGCGGCACAAGACGGGGGGGGGGGGGGTCGGTGGTGACCTGCCTGGGCCGGGTCGGGCTGGCTGTGCGCGGAGGGGAAGACGGGATCGCAACCAGGGGCGGGTTCCTTTGAGGCGGTCATCTCCTGAACTGTGCATAAGGAGCCGGAAGGAGAAGTAGGGGGTGGAGGCAGGTAGTATGGTGGAGAAGAGGGCATCCGCGACTGCTGTCGTTGGCAGGATGTTGGCTGTGCTGGTAGGCGACGAAGGATGGCGGGCTCGTGGACGCCTGGTTCGCAGAAGGTTCAACAAGAAAGAAAGATGAAGAATATGAAGAAGAGAGGAGGGAGAAGGTGTCGATGGTGGGGTCTGCGGAGAAAGGGGGAGGGAAAAGGAGGAAGAAGACAAGGGCTTTACACCTAGGGGTTTCGTACCCCACGGAGAACGACCTAGGACTTCGCACTCCACAGAGAAAGGCTGGCAGCTCCCATCCCAAAATTCTTATTCATCTTCATTAACTCTAAAAATTGAGATTACATGATTATTTATAGAGGATGGAACCCTAATGGTCCTCTTAAACCCAATGACCAAAATAACCCTAGACCAAGAAATAGTGCAAAAATCGCACAAAATGTATAAAAAATAGAAAAGGCCACTAATGGTCTTGTTCTGGCTGAAATGACTAGCGAGACCTTTTACATGAACCTCCCTTATCAGAAACTCACGGACGGAGGTCCGCAGAATACATACACCTATCCCTACGAAAAAGGTAACCCCCCTGAAGGATGTAATCATTATACTCTCTAGAGGGTCTTGACTGGAGCGTTGCGTGGATTAGACCAAAATCTGGGCAATCGGGGCACTCCTTTGGGAGTCTCTTAAATTCCGTGACCTTCATGTGGACAACGGGTTATAGTGAGGATCGACTGCTCAGCGCGTCTACCACACAATTCTTCACACTTGCTTGATGCCTGAGGACAAATGCATAGGCTTGAAGATACTCTACCTATCGATTGTGTCGCGAATTGAATTTCTCTTGAGCGTGGAGAAATCTGAGGGCCTCATGATCCGAATATAGCATAAACTTCTGCGGTAGTAGGTAGTGCCTCCAATGCCTCAAAGCCTGTATTATCGAAAACTCCTTATCATAGATGGAATATTTCAGTTTCGCATCATTCAATTTCTTACTAAAGAATGCAATGGGGTGGCCCTCCTGACTCAACACTCCACTTATGTCGACACCTAAAGCATCACACGAGACCTCAAACACCTTCGAAAAATTGGGCAGCCGAAGTGCAGGTGTCTGAGTCATCTACTCCTTGATGTCACAAAGGGCTGAAGCAATGGCCTTCATCCAAACAAAGGCTCACTCTCAAATACAATCTGTGATCGGAGCCGTAACAGTGCTGAACCCGGGTATGAATCGACAGTAGAATGTAGCCAAGCCATGGAAGTTGTCCACACATCATGAATCGTTTGCGGCTCTGGCCACTCTACGATTGCCATGACTTTCTCTGGGTTAGTGGAGACACCATCCTTGGACACAATTGTTGCGGGGGTTTTTATGTCGATGACCGGGATGAGGGAAGGAATACAGCGGGAAAGGAAAATACGGGAGTTTGATGTATCTCGGGTATCCTCCTTCACGATTGTATGCCTCTCACGGCGGTACCGGGCACTCTCCTTTTACGGAAAGTCGAAAAAGGTCGAATGGCACGAGAGTGTCGGGGTGTAGGTTAACTGGACAGGGTGCGGGCGTGCCAGTCGATTTCTCGACAATCACCTGTGGAACCAAGGGTTGACCGGGGAAGCGTCGCCAGGACGCAGCACGTGGGCTCGAGAGGTCGGGCGACACGTGGATAGAAGAGGTTCCACAGGTGCGAGTGCGCAGGCGATTATGGGAATCGTGTACTGGACGTCTTTCCCCACCGACCGCAAGTAGTCTGTGTTTATTTACATCGGATTGAATCCAAACACCTTCGTTCTGTGCTGAAGAGAAGTCTGTATGTGTCTGAAGCCATGGGTAGAGGGTCGGGAGCATTCCATAGCTACGGGTGCGCTTTCGACTGGGAGGTGTTTGCTGGGGTCAAGGATATTGGACACACGCGTTGAGTGGTGTTGGTAGAAAGCTGGGACCCGCGTACGGGCGCTTGTGTTCAACTGGTTTTATATTCCATGGGAGCCAAGAGGGCTTTACAGGTTGGCCGTAGCGGCCGAATTACAACTGGTGCAAGCCACGGGACAATCCCGAGATATGGGCCGGTTCCCGGGTTAATCATGATGAGGCGGATATCCGCGTGTTTTACAGAGGTTCTCCTCGAGACAAGGGCCATGCCCGGTTTGCCGAGGGAGGATTGGATTGGGTGGCCGGAGGGGGCATCGGCCGGTAACTGGGCGAAGGCCAGGCGCGGCTCAGATCGAGCAGTCGGACACGACCCCGTGACGGAGGTAGATGCGACATCATGGCGTATGTGTGGCCGTCGTAGGTTGACATGCGCGGGCAGAACCGAGAGGCGGGTGTATTTGCCGTGGTCATAACGCCTTGTGTGTGATGGGAGTGGACTTGCGCGATATGGCTAGACGCCGAGTGAGGGGAGTACGAGTGACATACCCTCGGCGTGTATAAGCCGTTTTACAAGCAAACCGTCCACACTAAGCTCCTCGCATCCTCGACCCTTGCTGGATGCCTGCGGAAGTCCGAGGGTGCAGCAGTTAGGTCAAGGGTCTTGTATTCATCTGTCCCTTGCATGCATGCCTCTTGAGCTCTCAAGGGGTGGAATTTATAGGGAAGTTGAAGGGTCAGGGAAGGGTTTAGGCGGACCAGACCAGCCCTAGGGAAGTGTTTAGGCGGACCAGCCCAGGGGGCTGGTCTGGTCCGCTTAAACCCCTCCCGCAAGGGGGTTTAGGCATACCAAACCCAGGGCTGGGTTTGGTCTGCCTAAACCCTTCCTCGGAGGGGTTTAGGCGGGGCAAAAACTCACTTTTTTTATTTAAAAAATCTTTTTTTTTTATTTCTGGAGGGGTTTAGGCGGACCAACCTAGGGGGTCAGGCTGGTCCGCCTAAACCCATGGGGTTTAGGCGGACTGGGCATGGGGTTGGGGTTTTTTGTTCATAAAAAAGCTTTTTTTTTTTGTTTAATGTGGGTTTAGGTGGACCAGCCTGGGGGGTCAGGCTGGTCTGCCTAACCCCCCGCCCCCCGGGGGGGCAGGCTGGTCCTCCTAAACCCTCGCTGGGGGGGTTTAGGCGGACTGGAGGGAGAGAGAGAGGGGGCAGTCCCCACCTCTATAAAAATCCATTTTTATCCCTATTTTTGTCCTAATTTGACCAATAGCAAGAGGACAAAAGGATACTGGCTGCTGGAGGACACTGGTTGACCGGTCGCGTGCGTGCGAGGAACACGAGTGCTGACGTGAGACTTGCGCAATCCCGATCTTTCGTCGTCGGATCCTTCTGCGAACGGGTACGCCGGTCTACCTCGCGCGAACCGCACGAACTGGGAGCATGAGTTGGGAGCCACTGGGACTGGGAGGAGGGTGCGCTCCCCAAGGGAGTTCGCCCTCCTCGGGGCGCGATCGCGCCAAGGGCGAACTCCCCCCCCCCCCCCCGGCTAGTCGTGGCCCCGAGGCATGGCCCTCGGGGGTCTTCTCTTGTTGTCTGGGGGTGTCCTTTGAAGGACAAAGTGCTCCGGGATGCTGGGACTAGCCCGTGGGGACCGTTGTTGTCGAGTTGTAACTGCGGCTCGCAAGGTGTTCGGGTAAATGCCCGGCTCACCTTGAGTTGTCGAATGGGCCGAGTAGGTGACTGGTGGGCCTTGGATTTGGCCCGGGGCTGAGCGTATGAGCTTGTAGGAGCTGGGAAGAGGTACTTTGGGTACGTGGGCCCGACCTCGTAGTGTGTACCGTGTTGCACGGCGAGTTGGCAGGGTAGCCCCGGGTTGGCCCGAGAGCTAAGGATAAGCAGCTCATTGCCACGTGTCTGCAAGGATGGCAAACTCGGTTTCGGACTCGGTTTCGCCCGGGTCCGAAACCAATACGACTCGGTATCGGTTTCGGTTTCGGCCGAAACCCAGTTAAAAGGTTAAAAAAAATAAATTAATTCTAAAAAATCTGAAAAAAAATCATAAATAATTTCTATAATCACTTAAAATCATAAAAATCATTACACATGCATTTGACTGTATAAGTTAGTGCAATAACCTTGAAGTAGATAACTACAAAAATTGAATTTCAAACATTGAACATGTGAAAGTTAAAGTAATATTCCATTGTACATTAATACAAGCAGTACAATAAACTAAATTAGACAAAATAAATGTTACAAAAATTCATTGATTCTTACCTAATATGGATAATAATTACTAGAAGAACCTTCTCCCTCATCGTCTGGCCCTTGATGTCGATACCCATAACCAGGTTGCATGTATGGTCTATATTCACTATAGCCAAACAATGAGGTAGCCAAGTCCTGCATCCCTCTTTGGATCCCTCTTGGAGTGTTTGGTTGGCTTGATTGAAATCCAGCATCAGCATAGGAATCTTGAGGAAGAGAAGAGGAACTGGTCGGATATGGATGGAACTGGAATGATGGTTCATAATTCCACGGCGCATAAATAGCTGCTTCCTGTTGGCCACCTTCGTAACCTGGTGTATCATATCCTCACTGACCTTGACTGTATCCAGTAGTACCACCTGCAGCACCTGCATCACCTGCATCACCTGTACCACCTACAGCACCTCCGGGATGATCACTATCATCATCATCACCACAAGAAATCAGTCACTTTTTAGCCTTTGGGGATGCTTTTTTCTCTTGTGGTGCCAATTTTTCAGTGATCTTTGACATGAGTCCTTTATCTCTTGGCGTGTGCCTCACATAAATCTGCTTCAACTGCTCAATTGCCGGGTCCTCTCGAGCAGCAACATTTGTTCTCTCAGTTTGCCATGCACTGATGTACTTCTTCTTAAGGATGTAGGTGCCTTGCCCATTCTAGGAGTGACTGGCATGCTATTTGAGTCGGAGTGTCTAGCTGGCTGAAAATCATGCTGCTCCCCAGTGTCCTCAACAACCCTAGACATGTGGGCATGAGTATCTCTGGCCCTCTTTGATTTTCTTCTTAATTCGGGATCTCTTTGCTCATCTTCATCTAGTATGCCCTCTGGCCATTTCTATCATCATCGTCAAAAACGGGCTCATCAACCTGCTCTCGTGTGTCCACCCAAGACTACAACGGATTCTCATCATCAAATAAGGCATCCACATCAATTTCTGCGGCGGCATCCCCGGCGGCGCGTTTGTCTCGCAGCTGTTGTCTCAACCTCATATTCTTTACTCTCAACCTCATATTGTAGTGGCAGTACACTAATTTTTCTAATCGTTCAGCCTTTAGCCGATTGCGAACCTTTGAGTGTATAAGGCTGAACGTGCTCCAATTTCTTTCACATTGACTTACTGATGTTGTTTGATTGAGCACCCTAATTGCAATGAAAGCCAATGCATTGCTGCCCACATCTCGGTTGTTAACCATTATCCACCAGTCAGCTGTTCCACCAACCATAAACAAATGCATATAAATTGTAGAAACATATATTAAGGTTAAGAAATCCAATCAATAAAATATACCTGGGCTCACTCTTCACACAACGTATTGCAATTGGGAGTCAGCATATGTCTTAGTCCTCATTCTGTAATGGTTCATCTACAAACATAAAGTAATACATTAACATAACTACTTAAATAAATTCTATACATGTTATTGATAAAATCAAATAACGGCGAACCTCTACTTCGACCTGAAGTCTCTTTTATGGATTCCTCGATAAACGACCAATGACTTTTAAAGTCCCTTGAAGCACCTCGCCATCAACATGTGCATCAGCACCGTACATAAATCGAGAGTTGAGGAAATAACCTGCATTTGTGTATAATTAACTAAATATTATATATAAATAACGTAAAGGCATTACCCCAATTTCAGTACAATTAATCACTTACCAGCTGCATGCAAGTCGTGGTGTAATGTGTTGTCCCATCTCTGATCAATAATTTTCCACCATTTTGCATAATGTCTGGGAAGGGAATGCTGCAACTCCAATTTGGCACGGTCCATGGCCTCGTACAGATAGCCCATATCATTCTTCTCATCGTCATCCACCATTCTTAGGACCTTCACGAGAGGTGTGACTACTTTCAAGTATCGTGACACCCTGTCCCAGAATTTGTTATCGTCCACGACGTGGCAGACATCCAGATAATCCATATGTGCATCAACTGTGCCCTTGTCGATGTAGTCCTGCAGGACATTGTGGTACATGAAAGCTTTCGGCTCATTCTTGTACCTGTGCAGATAAATGAAATTTGAAGCTGCATCAACTGTTACATATCAGTAAGGATAAAGTATCAAGAATTGAGATCAATCTTATACCTGTGCAAAGACTCCAAAGAAATAAAATTGGAAGCAAATCTGGTTGGGCCTGCACGGATGATATCTCGCCCTCCACCGGCATGCGCCCTGAACATATTTAGTATCCTAGGATGGCCATAGATATACTGTGTGACTTTTTGTGCCTTGTCAATTATCTTCTTCACATGCTTTTCCTTCCCTATGTCTTCAAGTATCAGATCAAGACAATGTGCTGCACATGGGAGCCAATATAAATGACTGCGCTTCTACATCAATTTCTTCCCTGCAGCCTTGTAACTGGCTTCATTATCAGTCACCACCTGCACAATATTCTCCTCTCCAATTTGTTCTACCATGCCATCCATCAAATGAAACAAATAATTTGCATTCTTTTCATAATCTGATGCATCAACTGATTTCACAAACACTGTACCGCTGATGCAATAGACCAAAAAGTTTATCATGGACTTTTTCGTGGTACCAGTCCAACCATCACACATGATGGTGCATCCTCTCTCCACCCATATATGCTTGAAGCTTTCAACCCAATCATAGAGCTCCTCAACCTCTCCCTCAAGGCCACGCCCGTATATGTCTCGACGTAAGGGGGCCTGCAAGTCAGGGCCCACGCATCTGCTATGGCATCTATCATAGGTTAGAAATATTCACTTGAAGCTGCATGTGCAGGGACACCTGAATGAAAAAATCATTTGCAAATAGATTTAAATGTATGCCCTGCAATTTCTGCTGATTTTTTGACCCCTCTCATTGCTTGCTTGATTTTAGGTTGTGTAGCTTGGGGCCTTCTGTGCAGATAGCTGTCCATGGGACCTGTTCCCTGCGTATGTGGGGCAGCACCAACGTCAGGACGTCGTGCAGCTGTATTGTCATAGGTCCCTGAACCCATGGGCACCTTCCCTTTCCTTCGAGCGACTTGTTCACGCTCCCTTGCTTCAGTCAGCTCTGGATCAGAATCCTCAGTGCCTTCCTCATCATCATCCCTCCTAACCCTTCTGCCAGAAATCTCCTTAGCAATTTCAGCCTCATCCTCAGCCCTTTGTAGCACCCTCTCCCTTTTCCCCAGAAGGCACTGGCGCATCTCTTCTCGCACCTCTCGGGGACAGTTGTCCCATTGTCTCACCTCTCCTCTTACCCCTGCCAAATGTTGCTTTCCTCTGGTAATTCCGCCATACATCTCCTTACCACAATAATTGCATTTCACCTTTCTTCTCTTAGCATCAATTAAGGACATGTGAGCCCACCCCGGATCCTCCTGCCCTTGCTGCTCCTGTGTTTGCTGACGTCTAGGCATGATGCTGCATTAAGACAGTCAAAGACAATCTCTTGTAAGTACAATGAAAAAAAGGCAATTGAACATGAAAGAGCTCCAAATTAGTCAATGAAGCTTAATTGAGCTTTAATTATGGGTAATAAAGTCGAATTAGACGAAAGCCCTAATTTTTTTGAGATAATTAAGCCCTAATTACCAAAAACCCTTAATGACCCTTCATAAAAATGACATCCCAGCATGATCCCACCTCAAATTCATCAATCAAACTTAATTAACCTTCAATTGTAGTTAGGGAACTCGAATTAGACAAAAGCCCCAATTTCTTGAACTAATTAAGCCTTAATTACTAATTAAGCCATAATTACCCCTCATAAAAATATAATCCCAGCATGAAGGCACCCCAAATTCATCAATGAAACTTAATTAACCTTCAATTGTGACTAAGAAAGTCGAATTAGACAAAAGTCCCAATTTTTATGAACTAATTAAGCCTTAATTACGAATTAAGCCCTAATTACCCTTGCTAAAAATATAATCCCATCATGAAGGCACCCCAAATTCGTCAATGAAACTTATCTAACCTTCAATTGTGATTAAGAAAGCCGAATTGGACGAAAGTCCTAAATTTTTTGCATGAATTAGGGGTTAATTAATAATGAATATAATTTTAAGTATCTAATTAAAGTTTATTTTGAAATCTGAACTAATTAGGGTTGCACAAATTAAGGTACAAAAAAATACTTACAACCCCAAGTGCACACAGCAGGCTAGTAGGGGGTGGGCAGTCCGGCGGTGGCAGTACGGCGGCTTTCAGCCACCTGCTGGCCCTGGCTGCTGCAGCAACAGCAAGAGCAGCAGGCTTAGTCGCAGCTGGTGGCTGAGCAGCAGGCAGCAGCACCAGGCGGCAGCCGCAGGCCCGCAGCAGCAGCACCACAGCAGCGGCAGCAGCACAGCCGCAGGCAGCAGCACAGCAGCCAGCAGGGGGGAGGGTTACGGCCGAAACCGTGGCTGGGTAGTGGGGTTTCGGGGGGGAGACAGCAAAGCATAAAGGGGTTCACGTCTTTCGGCCGAAATTTGATGGTTTCGGGCCGAAACTGACCGGTTTCGGGCGAAACCAGTATCGGTTTCGCCTGAAACCAATACCCCCCTTAAGTTTCGGATTGCTACAGTAATAAGGGCCTTTTTCGTATCGGTTATGGGTTTCGGCCGAAACGTATCGGTTTCGGCCGAAACTGTCAACCTGGCGTGTCTGAGGGTCGGGGGTAGCCCCGACTTGCTGGAGGGTTGTTGTAGAACCCGACTGATGTGTTGGAGCCGCGGGTTGGCCCGCGATTTGCTTGTAGAAGGGTTGGGATATATGCGCCCACAAGGTGTTCGGGGAAATGCCCGACACATATGTGTGAGCCGTATACACGTGCTGCGGGCCTCCAAAGCCTGTGATTGACTTAGATGAGTCTTTCTTTGACCTTGGAGGGCTGGGAGAAGGTGTCTTGGGGTAGGCCCCGGCCTTGTTGCTTGGTGCCACGTGGCAAAGCTTGTGGTCGAGGGCGCCCCCAGGTTGGCCCGGGTGGCCGTGTAGAATGCGGGAAAAACCCGCTACTGAGTGATCGGGAGTAATCCCAATCAATTGTTGATGTCGCCGTATGTCACGGCTAACTGGTTGGGACTCTTGGTTGGGTCGGGCAACTTGTAGGAGAGGCTGGTAGTCCATGCCTTAAAGGTGTTCGGGAAAATTCCCGAACCCTTATCCTTTAATATTTTGCTGGGAAATTGTCTGAGTACAACAACAATAAACCCCAAGAATGTAACATGATTTGCCATGATAGCGCACTTCTTGAGGTTCCCATATAGACTCTCATGCTGAAGGACAAGGCACACCTGGTGCAGGTGGCCCACATGATCATCCCTAGTGTGGCTGTAGATATACAACGAAAAACACCTGAATGAATGGTCGCGGTGTCTGAGTCATCAGCCGCATGAAAGTACTAGGGACATTGGACAGCTCGAAGGGCATGACCAACCACTCATAAAGCCTGTCGTTCGTCTCGAAGGTCGTCTTCCGCTCATCTCCAGGTTAGATCTTGACTTGGTGATAACCACTCTTCAGATCGATCTTCGAGAACACTGTGGCTCCTGTTAACATATCTAACATGTCATCCAAGCGGGGAATAGAAAAACAATATTTCACCGTAATGTGATTAATTGCACGACTATCCACGCCTATCCTGCAAGTGCCATCTTTCTTTGGAGCTAGTAGTGCGGAAACGGCACAAGGGCTCATATTCTCTCTAGCATAACCTCTCCTTAGATGCTCCTCAACTTGCCTCTATAACTCGGCATGCTCAGTCGGGTTTATGCGATAGTGTAGCAGGTTGAGCAACATGGACTCCCGAATCAAATCAATGGTGTGCTGGATGTCACGCATCGAAGGCAATCCATCTGGAAGGTTCTCGAGGAAGACATCTCCAAACTGCCTCTCTTTAATAGAGGGATAGACAAAATGAAGGTTATCCTTACTAGATTATCTTGTCCCGGAGTTTAGTCCCATTTATTTTGATAGGCAATGGGTTATTCTTTTAGGATAAATGGGGGTTAACTCTGTCGCACCTCTTGAGGTGGAACAATCTATCCGAGTTAAATGGGAGTTCTCCTTCAATCTGACCCGATTAACTTTTTTAGCCTATTAAACTAAAAAAGTGATAAATTGGGGGTTATCCCTGAGACAAATGGGGGATAACCCCCAATCAAAGTGGGGCTAGAGGAGTGAGGCAACTTCAGTGGGTTGCTCGCTTGGTGCTTCCTCAATGATATCATCTGTAACCTCCCTCCCCACTAAGGCATAAATAGTTTCACACTCGAGAAGCTCCTGCTCAAACTCCCGAGCGGTGATTAGTTGTAAGGTCTGGGAAGTTGGGGTACCCAAAATAGAAACACACGGTGTAGGGTCCTACTAGATTGGGGAGCTTTGGAGGTGGAAGTAGTGTCCTGCTGTGTGGTATTAGGTGTAACATAGGTGTGGGTTGGGATAAGTCAATAGCAGCCGTGGCACTAGGTGGGGTGCTCTCTTGCGGAGTAGAAACTCGTGGCCGAGAAGGCTAAGTAGTGATACGCAGGACGCCATGTTGAAAGACACGTGTTGGATCGACCGTAGAGGGTTGCATCTACATCATAAATCCATGGCTTACCCAAGGTAATACTCCCGACCTTCATAGGTAAGACATCGCACCAAATTTGATCCTCATATGGGTAGAGATCTAACGGTACGAGGTATCTCAACCGAACGGGAATGGAAGCCGAGTCCACTCAAGACACATGGTAGGGGCAAGGGTGATCTACGTGTCAATCCTAGGCACATGACTATACTGGTGGAGATTGCATTAATGCAACTTCCAATATCAATGATGACCTTACACCTTACCACCTAGGTGGCATTAGGTTTGGAAGATCGCAGTGTGGCGCCAGTCGTCACTCTTCTTCGGCTAGGTCAGAATACAGTGAGCAACCCCAAGCTTGTCATCACCTAGCACGTCCTCAATGCCAATCGCCTGGATACAACCAACTACCTCCTCCAACTAAAACTCACCATCCATGTTAGCTCCAGTCTTATAGCTCACAACCTCTAGAGTTGGTGGGGGATCCTCTTGATCAGCGCTCCGATGGTTAGGATCCTAGTGGGGCAAGAAGCATAGTGGCCAATCCCCTCACATCAATAGTAGCAGTTACGGGAACCGTCATCCTAAGACAAATCTCCCACCATAGGAGACTTCCCCTTATCATGTCGCCTGACAGGTGGCGCACCAATCTGGGGGCGAGTAGGAGGGGCATGTAAAGTGGGTGTAGCATCTCTCTGGGGAAAAGGTCTAGGGCAATGTGGTGGGTCCTAGCGAGGGGTCTCGGGGAGTCTGATGGCAGGACTCCTCTGGGATGGTCTGGGGGTGGCACGTTGGTCAAGGAGATGCTGATATGTGGGCCTCACCCTATGGGAAGAGTCCATCTCAATCTCAAACTGCTCCATCTCACGCACGACCTGGTAGGCGTGCTCAATGGTCATCACATGTTGACGAAACAACTCTTGCTGATATGCACGATGAAGCCCCCTCAGAAATCGGGAAAGGGTTAGTGCACCCTCCTCGTGAGCTCCACACCTCAACAGGAACTCATCTAATTCATCAATATACTCAGATACAGATCGATTATCCTGGGTAATGTTCTGCCACCCATCGATCAGCCGGTGTCGGTACGTCGTAGGGACGTACTTCTCCTGAAGCCTCAGCTTCATCTCCTCCCATGAATTAATCGACTCCTCAAACGTCTACGCCTGTGGGGGCTCGACGTTAGACCAAAAAATTTGAGCTCGACCCATCAACTTCGTCTTGGCAAACATGTTTGCCTAAAGTCAGACATCTCCATCCAATCAAAGTAGCAGTTCATACCGACATCCCAATCAAGGTAAACCTGCGGTTCCAAGGAACCGTCAAAGTTGGGAGCCTCGGTACGGGCGTTCCAAATATCCTGGTCCCGATCACGGTATGCCCTTCGCTCATCATCGAACTCACGGTCATGCCTCCTATCAAGCCTCTTGTATCTCCTACCAACTGGAGCTATAGGGATCTCATCCTCAAAAGACTCTCTCTCAAAATCCTCATCACGATCACGCCGAACATTGACACGAACAGCTCTAGGAATAGGCTAGGGATGTGGGTCATGGCGATCCGCTGCCTCATCAAGCTCCTGGCCTTGGATGGCTCCCTCCAAAGCGGTGATGCAGTCAAACATCCCTTGGACAGTACGGTTGGACTCTGTAACCCTATCCACTAAGCCCGCCAAACACTTGTCCATCATGTCTATCCGAGCCATGAGTTTGGTCACTAACTCGGTCAAGTCGGGACCCATCAAAGGGTCCTCGTGTGAACTTGACATGTTCGGGTGTGAACCTGACATCGGTGCTGACAAGTGATACTAAGCACCGCTACATGTGGGCATGTGACACAAAACTGGACTAAAGTAAGATGTACCAACACTGTGATATGATGTGAATGCAAATGGTCAAACAATGAATGCAAGACATGGAATGACAATGTGGTGACTACCCTAGACTGTCGACCTAGGCTCTGATATCAAAAATGATGTGGAACAGCTAACCTAAACGGGTCTGACTAGGTGACTAAACAAGATCAGCAATACGCTACAATAGATCGACAAATAATTTGTTGCACACATGAACTCCAAGAGAAATAATACATGTAAATTATAGAAGGAAACCGTCCCTCACAGTGAGAAACGTCAGACCGAACGGTAGGTAAGACTACCACGGTCTTGGGTATCAAGCTCACACACATAGCATCGTCAAATCGGTGTTCTCAGGAGGAATGCTCACAAACACACAATTCGACAATGAAATAATATAGCGAGCTTGAAAGTCTTACACCCTCAATGGCGGCAGATAAGACACAAATACTAAATAAGCAAATCAAATGAGCGGAGTTTCAAGACTAACCGACTCGTTGAAGAGCGAGGCACACGAACCAAGTCCACGTAGGACCAGAAAGCTTCTCGGCACTGTTGACAACGTTGGCAGGTTGGGAAGCCATTCTCGTAGGCAAAAGGCTGCTACTGGAAGTAGGCGGGGACTGGAGCTCCCTGGACTGCAGGTTGGCGGGTCGGTCGAGGGTGCCTTCTACTGCACTGGCGGAGATCCGCAGCCACAGTGGTGGTGGTGCAGGGATCGGCCAGTCGTGGATGACAGTAGAGCGGCTAGGAGGGGATGCCTACAACAACCTATTCTCCTGCCAAGAGGGGCTAGTGGTGGCGGATCAGGGTGTTGTCGGTGGTAGCTAGCGATCCTGGCGGCGGCGGTGGTCAGCAGGAGTCGACAAGGAGCTGCTGGTGTTGGGGAACGGTGTTGACGGGAAGACAACAGAGGTAGAGGGAGAGGAAGAGAGGGGGGGTGGTGACAGCAGAGGATGCGTAGGGAGGCCACAAGCGGCACGGGACGGAGGGGGGGTCGGCGGTGCCTTGCCTAGGTCGGGGCGGCCGAGTTGCGCCTGGAGGGGAAGACGGGATCGGAGTCAGGGGCAGGCTCCTTCGAGGCAGTCGTCTCCTGGGCTGTGCACAGGGAGTCGGAAGGAGAAGTTGGGTGGTGGAGACAAGTCGTACGGTGGAGGGGAGGGCATCCATAACTGCTGCCGCTGGCAGGATGCCGGCTGTGCTGGTAGGCGACGAAGGATGGCGGGCTCGTGGATGCCTGGTTCACAAAAGGTTCAACGGGAAAGCAAGAGGAAGAAGAGAGGAGGGAGAAGGTGTCGATGGTGGGGTTTATGGAGAAAGGGGAAGGGAAAAGGAGGAAGAAGACAAGGGTTTCACACCCAGGGGCTTCGCACCCCACAGAGAACGACCTAAGGCTTCGCACCTCATAGAGAAAGGCTGGCGACTCCCATCCCAAAATTCTTATTCATCTTTGTTAACTCCAAAAATTGAGATTCCATGATTATTTATAGAGCATGGAACCTCAATGGTCCTCCTCTCAAACCCTATGACCAAAATAACTCTAGGACTAAGAAATAATGTGAAAATCGCACCAAATACAAAAATTAAAAAAAACACTAATGGGCCACTAATGGGTCTCACAACCAATAAAATGACCAACTAATCAAAAAGAAAGTACATCAATCCACTAATGGACTATCGTCAAGCCAAAGAGATGCCGGTGTCGTTGCTGGAGGCCTCCGACGATGGTAAATGCGGGTTGGGTCGAACCGAATCTGTGCTCGGGTGTCCTCACCAACAACATAGTGGAAGCATATTTTCAGTGTCATTTGATCTAAGAGTTCTTAAAGCAGATGACTATGCAGGTGATGGGACATCTCCCTCGCGCACATGCTCACCTGAGGATAAAATGCAACAGCGCCACTGGGTGTGAACAAAGATGGGAGGACAACCTTTCTCTGACCAGAGAGTCAAGGAGGTGGCTTCTCCTCAGGTGCCTGAATCCTCTGTTCCCAATGTCTTTGGAAGGACACAACAATAGCTCATGCCGGCCCCTCTTTATGGCGTTTGGAATCTGGGAAAAGAGGCCATTGCATGATGGCTTGCAGTGAGGGAGACTCGAGCTGAAACTATATATTCTAGGAAAGGCACAGTCATTGTTTTCAAAGTGTCGATTAGGTGAGCAGCCTATTGATACACTCATCTGGCTGCCTTGGTGCACATAGGCCACCTTGGGCCCACCTAACCTGCCTTGGTAGGGCATCCACCTCATTGTGTTGGGGTTTATTTTGATAGTTGGGCAAAAGTTCAAGGGCAATTTTTAAAAATTGACAAATGATATCGAGATTGGAAAATGAATATAGGACTTTCATTTCCCTTTTCTCCTTTCTCTCGGATTCTGCTCCTGCCAATTCCTCTTCTCTCCTCTTAACATTGATTCATATTTGCATGGTGCACTTTTTGAAGCTAGTATTTTTGTGGCTTTTTTTGACGATTGACAAGTGGAAAATTATGAAATTATTATATTGATGTGCTTATAATTTACTTAGAAATGTGTCATATTTAAATATAGAGCATAACTATTGTAATACCAAATTTTAGATTAAAAGTTTCATATTGATTGACAAGTATTCACAAATTCTTATTCATTTTCTCTCTTTTAATTCGTTATTGTTTGTCATTTATTCTGTTTTTGCTTTTTAAAATATGGGTATATGTTGAAGATTTGTGAACATCAATGTTTCTATTAACTAAAGACAGGACTCCTATGTAGAAAATATATGGTAGTTCTCTTGAAACATACTTATATAAACTATGTTTCGCCTAGGCGCCTTGCCTTGTCGCCTAAGCTGTAAGGTGGTGGGCCACCGCCTTGGTCGCCTTTGATGCCTTGACAACCATGGGCACATCACAGACGTATCCAGAATGGGAGGAGCTTGAAGTAGTGCCTTTTACCTGGAGGTTCAGGTCCAATCTTGAAGCCTGACTGGGACTTGGATGCAATTGTTGGCAAATGCATATGGATCTGCATGGTGGAAGGTGGAGCATATTCACTCGTCAGATTTAGTTTTGGTCTTGTAAATCCACATGCAGTTGATGGGAACTTACCCATTGAAGGGGAATGTTATCTCACATGTCAATCTGCTAAAGAGAACGAAATTCCTCCCTCATGACCTGTTGCCACCAAGGCTACTTCACAGCCTCACTGTAGATTTGATGCACCTATGTGTTTGAATGGTTGAGGCATGAAACTATAGAGGATGGGAGTTGGCCATTCCCCCTTCTCTTCTTCCCCCTCCCCCCCTCCCCCTGATAAAAAAGGAAAAAAGAGAAAAGAGGGGAAAAAATCAAATAAATGGAGGTCCTAGCGTGTGATTTAGGAGGCGGACTTTGCTCTCCTTTCAGTCCTAGTACATAAGCACTTTATTTGAAAGATAGCTGTGGAAATTGGTATCTTCTTTTTTTTTGTAAAAAAAGCTTTTGTTGCATTTATGCTTTGCTAGTCCCCCTTGTGTCTTCTTTCTGATGCAGTGAAGTAGCCATTTCTCTGTCTGGTGTCTCATTTGTATGGAACATTGCATGGAAACATACTTCTGCAGAAGCAGAAAGTGGAAATCTGACGAATTTTATTATAATAATGTATTGCAAGGATATCCAGAAAGCAAGAGGCTCACTTACCTAACAGATGGAATTTGGATATTATTGTCTTTGTCTATTGTTCTTTCTTTCTTTCATGTGGTAGGTACAATGACCTCCTTGATGGTCATTCCCTGGAGGGGCATTTCTTCGTGGCTTTATGTTTCAGTGAAATAGATTTCTGTGCATCTTCATGGCACTGGGTTCCATGTGGTTTGATTTTCATGAGACGTATACCTTTACGGTGAAAGAAATATAAAGGAAGCATATTGATATCAGCTTCATGTCTTCTTGCTTTAAAGCATAGGTGGTCAAGTGTTTTTGGTGTCACTAATCTCTATTCTGTGCATTGTTCACAACATTTTTTTATTTCCCTATGAAGGTACCTATATATATGATTTCTTCTACTGCTGAAGAGACACTAGCCTTCACCAATGTTGTGCCAGAATGGCTTTGCAATGAACGCCAAGAGAAGGTCTATATTTTTCCTATTCAACCCCAATAATTTGAATTTTAACTCTTGTATTCATAGGATTACCCATTGATATTCAAGAACAACATTTTCTTTTCATTTGCAGCTATACTCTGGTTTACCACTATTTGGTCATACAGAGCTCATAAAGGAGAAAAGACTTCAGATATTCCCTGTCATACATTCATCCAAGTTAATGTAAGTTACCCCCTTTTTTCAATTCTATTTTTAATTGCAAAAATATTAAGCATGTGGGTTGTGCATCCAAAACAGCCGCGACTGAAATGACAAAGGATGGTTTGCGGGTGGCGTGCACTCATCAGGGTTTACCTGGCATTGATCAGGGTTATCCTTATCATCCAATAAACAGTTATATAATTTTTGTTATCTATAAGAGATCAAAGCCGTAATGCTGCCATCACATGAAACATGAGTATAGAAATAGGTTGGGGGAGATTGAGGAGATCAGAGGGATATAAGTTTATAATACTGAATCACGGAGGTCTCTTCTCACGCCACCTTTGTTCTTTACCATCTCATTAACATTTAATATTTTGATAACTTCATAATTGCAATTCAGCAAATCCAAAGAAAGTTTCTTTTTCAGACTTTTCTAATTCTGTTTTTGTTCATGGTTAATCCTATTATCACCGATTAGTATTCTTGATATATTTTATTCTTATATTAGCATCTTAATCATTAGCTATTGAAAATGTAGCTCTATTTTTCTTTTCTTTTGCGGTGGGGAGTGCGGTTGGGTTGCTTGGGGTGAGAGGAGAGAGAAGGTTTTGAAATTTTATGAAGAAAATTATGCTGCCTGTGTTCTATTTCCTATGGTAATACCCTTGCACTGAACAAGACACTTGTCGTCAGACAGCTGGAGTGCCAAGCTCGGTTCCCATGTTGGTTCACAATCCCGTGTCTCCAACCGAGAAAATTATCAGGTCAGAATAATCAGATGTATGGTTCATATGAACCAAAAGTTTGAGAACATAGGAATGGGATAACATGAAAGGGAAAGCACATCAATTAGTATTTATGCAAACATTTTTATGGTATCATGGAAAACTTTGTCAATGTCTATGTGAATATATATATTATTATGCAATTGATTTTGTGTGATCCATTTTCCTGAATATACTATATATCAATCATATATATAGTGTGATAGACAATTAAATTAGTTCATTCTCCATGTATACATTTGTCACCAGATGGTTTAGCCATTTGACAGCACTTTAGTGCTCAAATAATATTCATATAGACTGAGGGAAAATGCAGTGTGTATCTGTCCTCTTCTTTGTAACTTCATTAAATAGACAGATATTTGGGAAACCTATATTTCTGATCTGAAATAAGCATTACCAATTCTTTTATTATTGACCAGTGAGGACAACTAATTTCTCTCATGATAATGGTCATCTTATCAGCTCCTTTCTCCTACTATTGTGGTGTAGCTTTCAAATCGCTCCATAACTAGAGGTACTTTTAAGTTGTCAACTGCTTGAAATAGTGCCACTTTTCACTGCCAGCTATGCTTTCAATATGCAATTAATGACAACTTGAAAATGATAAAAAAAGCTAAGATGTTACATTGAGATTAGCCACTTATATGACCTTTCATCGTCATGCATTTTTACCATTTTAGTGAGACTGAAGTTTCATGTACAGAAAGACATGGCAAGAGCCATGCATAGTGTTCTCTCCTCATTGGAGTCTGCGGCTAGGCCCAACTATTCATCTGCTTCGCCGTTGGCATGCTGATGAGAGCTGTTTACTCATTCTAGAGGTACATCATTTATACTCTGTTGTTTGTATTTATGATGTAATTTGCATGCCTGATAATGTCTAAATATTCTGGAAGAGGTCAAGTAAGAAATCAGGCAGCCTTGATCAAACTGATGGTCCAAATGCCTGATGTGTTCAATTTTTGGTGATACTGGTTGAATTGAGCTTTTTGTGTGGGTGAGAAATTCTGTTTGCTGCCACTGCTCGGACTGTCGGACAGTTCTCATGGAAAATTTTCTATCCTTTCAGACTTGAGAGAAATGTTTACCTTAACCATTTTTTTTTTTTTGGCAGCAAGGAGCTGATGTTGATGTTGCACTCTTGCCTTTCATGCCTGTTGCAATTAAGGTCCTCCAGTGTTCATTTCTGTCTGGTATAGTGTAAGTATGCTCCTAAAGTTTTTTATGTTATCTCATGCCTATTCTGACATCTATATCCAGTAGGCAGCCAATGCATAAGCATTCTCGTATTATTTCATAATAGTGATAAAGGATAAGTGGAGTTGATCCAGGCATTTACTGTGTGTTCTTGCCCTGTAGAGTCATATTTGGCCTGCTACAAATAACATCATTAGGCCTTGTTGTTGTAGGCTGTGGTACTAATATTCAGTTTATAGGCCTGTAGTGGTATTCTTATGATAACCCTGCTCTTTTGGTATTTCACTTATGGCTTGATTAATGATACAGGGCCTTTAATGCTGTGGTAGAGTTCAGATTGTTTACCTTGAGTGTTGGTGTCAGGTTGGATTGGTCATAAAAGTTGAAGTTCTGGGAACAGAAACAAAATGTCAAAATTGATAGATCATAGCTTGTTTGGTTTATTACTCACCTTCCGTTGACTGCTGGTGCCATATTATGGAGTGGATCCCAAGAACTTTATGGAGTGTCTGGTTCAAAGAGCAAGGTCTTCAGGATTATGAGATTGACTAAGGCTGTCTTGGACAGCTTCTTGGTGTTGTTTTTCTTTTTTGTGACAGTGGCAAACTTTTCCGTAGAATTTTTATTTTGTCTCATGAAAGATACATAGAACATGATTGATGCCAGTGAAAACAAAAGCACATTATACCCAATATGGTGAAGCAATGTCACGAATTGCTAACATCTGCCCCTATGGTGATAAAATTTTTAAGCTTTTCCTATGCTTGGTCTTCCCCCTTTTTCTTTTATTCATGATTTTATGACCAAGTAGGAGAGGGCTAATTATTTTTGCTCTTTTACTAAGCATTTTTGGTTTCTTTGAACTTGTTCTGAGACAGACTAAAGATTGTGTGTTCTAGAGCATAATAAAGGTTTTGTTTCTTGTTGCAGAATCCATAAAGCTCAACCTTTGTTAGAAATCCTTAAACCAAATATTGTTCTGGTATGTGCTTCTAGTTTTATATTTTCATGTTTACTTTTTGATCATATGGAGAGGTAATAACGGTTTTATTCATTCCTCAGTTTCCTGAAGATCTAAGGGCATATGTGCCGCATGAGGATGCTTCAGTGTCATTCTTGTACTATTCAGAGAATCGAACACTTTCTGTCCCTAGCTTGAGCGATGATTTGGAAGCCTTCTTATCAGTAGAGTTGGCACAGCAGCAGGAGATCATGGCTATTTCAAGGTTCAAGGGAAAGCTGCAGGTATATAGTGGAAAGAACCTCTTGGTCCCAATGAAGGCACCGGCTGACCTTTCATATAAACAACTGCACTGGGGTCCCATAGATCCAAGGCAGCTGCTTCTTTCTTTAGAGAAAAAGGGTATCAAGGGGTCTCTTGATAAAGATGAGAATGCATCAGATAATGACATCCATTCCATTCTTGTTAACGAGCCTGATAGAGCTGTGATAGAGTTAAGTCCAAACAAAATTCTAATCACTGCATCAGATGAATGCTTGGCCGACCTCATTTACAAAGCTTTCAGCAGCATTTCTGACGCAATTTGATAGTCCCGTTAGGTAGTTTCTGGCAACTTACAATTACCAGGCTTTGTACATATTGTCTGATGCTTTGTCATTTGGCCAACTGGAAAAGGTGGAGTAGTTTAGGCCTTGGTTTTTGTACTCCAAAGGTCAAGAAATGCTTTCATCTCTGTTCTATGTTTATATGTGAGCCATCAAATCTGTTGCCACATGTGTTGCGTGCCTCCATTACTTGAGTACCCTCTGTTTAAGCAGATCCACCATGGGACCGTCAGTTGCGTTCTTGATATCCTTGCCTGGAAAAAAATGTGCAATCAAGTTGCTACACGGATGTCCAAATTGGCACAAAATGGTGAAATTTGGGTTCTGAATTCTCTGGTTTAAAAAAACAATGGAAGCAAAGCCTTACTTCCAGTTTCTGTTCATTTTTTCCGAAAAATAGAATGAGGTAAGGTGTTTAATTTGGAAAATTTTAAAGAATGTTTATTTTGTTAAACATCAATGTATATTTGCTAGTTATTTAAATATCATGTGTATTATTAATTTCGTGAATTGGGTTTATCATACAATTTGAGTTCGGACATTGGACATTTTTTCACCGACCGCATTCGTTGTTTATTTACATCGGTATAAAGTTTGAATATTTTTGATTATCTGTTAAAGCTTTTTTTTTCACCTTTACAATATTTGTTATGGTATTGTGACTTTTGTCTAATAGATATGATCTTGACGATCATCTATTAGAGATACATATTCTTGCAGTTAGGTCTATTGAAGCAACTAGTTCTATTGCAAGGGGAATGATTAGACCCGGTCTCTTTTTCAGTAGTCTTTGTCCTTCCATTGACTGTCAAGTCCTTCCATTGACTTTCAGATCATCTGGGATTCCTTTGGTTTATAAAGATCATGATTACATTCAAGAAATAGTCAATGATCGTATCAATATACAAATGTATAACTCTCCATGAATTTCAATTGCACTTATATATGTGAAAGTGCTTAGTTTCTGTGCCACATGTATAAGGATTGGGCATGATTCTTTTTCATGTATTAGGAAAGAAATTTGAAGATGTTCATTCATTGAACACGGAGTTTGGATTACAATTGTTCTTTTGAGACCTTTACATTTGGTTTCTATTATATAATCAGGTCTTCGAGTTTATATCCGATTGCCATCTAACCATTCAGTAGGTTTCAGCATACACTTAGATCTCTGGATTGCTTATGTCGGTGATGAGATCCTTATTGGGTATGTCTGCAATTTTTGACCCTTCTTGAGTACTTCTACAGTTTATGACAGTCCGTATCTTTGGACCCTTCTTGAGAATATCTGCAAATATTTGACCCTTCTTGGATATATTTACAATTTTAAACCCTTCTTGGGTATTTCTATAGTCTTTGACCCTTTTTGGATATTTTTGTAATTTTTGATCTTTTCTAGATATTTTTATAATTTTGACCTTTTAAAGGTATTTTTATAGTTTTTAACCCTTATTGGATATTTATGGTTCTAATTGATGGACATAACATTCAGAAGAATATTAGCTTTCGATACTTAGGGTCTATTATACAAGAGAATGGGGAGATTTATGATGACGTTACACATAGGATTAAGGCAGGCTGGTTAAGATGGAGAAGTGCATCAGGTGTCCTTTGTGATCGTCGTATGCCTGTGAAACTCAAAGGGAGATTTTATAGAACGGCTGTGAGGCCTGCTTTGTTATATGGTACCGAGTGTTGGACAGTACGAAAGGAACACATCCATAAAATGTGTGTAGCAGAGATGAGAATGTTGAGATGGATGTGTGGTAAGACTAAGAAAGACAAGATTAGGAATGAGCGTATCCGTAAGGACTTATGGATAGCTCCAATTGATAGTAAAATGAGAGAAAATAGACTCAAGTGGTTTGGGCATGTGTGTCGTCGCCCTAACTCAGCGCCGGTTAAAAGATGTGACCAAATCTTAGTGGATGCTAGTAAAAGAGCTCGGGGAATGCCTAAAATGAGATGGTGCGATGTTATTAGGAAGGACATTAGTTTCTTGGGTTTAAATACGAATATTGCACTTGATAGAAATCTTTGGAGGAACAGGATTCATGTAGTCGACCCCAATTAATTGGGATAAGGCTCTGATGATGATGATGAACCCTTATTGGGTATTTCTATAGTTTCTAATGCTTTTTGACCTTTTAAAGGCATAAACTCTGACTTACTCCTACTAATTTATGATGACGTTACACATAGGGTTAAGGCAGGCTGGTTAAGATGGAGAAGTGCATCAGGTGTCTTTTGTGATCGTCGTATGCTTGTGAAACTCAAAGGGAGGTTTTATAAAATGGCTGTGAGACCTACTTTGTTATATAGTACCGAGTGTTGGGCAGTACGAAAGGAACACATCCACAAAATGTGTAGCAGAGATGAGGATGTTGAGATGGATGTATGACAAGATTAGGAATGAGCACATCCGTAAGGACTTAAGGATAGCTCCAATTAATAGTAAAATGAGATAAAATAGACTCGGGTGGTTTGGACATGTGTTTCGTCGCCCTAACTCAACGTCGGTTAAAAAATGTGACCAAATCTTAGTGGATGCTAGTAAAAGAGCTCGAGGAAGACCTAAAATGAGATGGTGCGATGTTATTAGGAAGGATATTAGTTCCTTGAGTTTAAATATGAATATTGCACTTGATAGAAATCTATGGCGGAACAGGATTCATGTAGTCGATCTCAATTAATTGGGATAAGGCTCTGATGATGATGATGATGATGTCATTTCTAGACTTCCTTAGATATTTTTGTCATTTCATGACTTTTTAGAGACGTCTATCATTTCTTGATTTCTCTGGACATTTTCATCATTTCTCGACATTTTTTGGTATCACTGTCATTGCTTGATTATTCGAAGTATTTCTGTCATTTGTTGACTTTCTTGGATATTTCTACCATTCTTGACTTTTTAGCATATATTTATATTTTTTTGACTTTCTAGAACACTTCTGCTATTTCTTGACTTCTTAGGGGTATTTTTGTCATTTCTTGACATGTGTGGTTATTTTAGTGATTTCTTGACTTTCTTACACTTCTATGTCATTTATTGACTTCCCAAAGTAATTTGTTAGTTCCGTTAGATTTGTATGTCATTTCTTCACTTTTTAGGATACAGTTATAATTTCTAGACTTTGACTTTTCTATCATTTCTTGACTTAGGGTATTTCTAGATTTCTCGAGACTTATCAATCATTTCTTGACTTATTAGGGTTTATTTATAATTTCTAGATTTTTCTAGGATACCCTTATCATTTATTGGCTTTTCAATGTATATGTGCAATTCTTGACCCTTTGTGGGTATATCTATAATTTTTAGATTTTTAGAGATTCTTGTCATTTCTTGACTTTCTTGGGCATTTATATCATTTTTTAACTTCTTAGGGTATTTTTGCAATTTGTTAGTTTTCTTGGATATTTTTGGCATTTCTTAACCCACCAGGATATTTTTTGTACTCTTGTAGCTCCCCTGGACTTATTAGTTATTTCTTGATGTTCTAGGGTTTATTTGTAATTTCTCCCTCTATTGGATACATTTGCAATTTCATTCCCTTTTTGGGTATATTTGCACTTCCTGTACATTTTTTGCCCTTTTCGGGTACAGTTTGTCTTAATCAGAATTCAGGAGAACGCACATTGTTTAAGAGAAGTGGCATGATCTTGCTCTATCGAGTCATGTAGAAGGCGTGAACCTGAACAAGGTTGTTTTGATAATTGTTTGGCCTAGAAAGGAGTTTTGTGCAATTTCCAAGTTAAATAGGGTCTTTATGCAATTTCTAGATAGACCATGGATATTTTGATAATTTTTAGAAAGTTTGGGGATATTTTTATAATTTTTAAACTCTAGGGATATTTTGATAATTTTTGAAAGGTTCAAGGATATTTTTGATAATTTTTGAACTCCAACTTGATTTGACTTTTGAGGCCCAACCAATCTAGATTTTGGATAGAAAGATTAATCAATTTCGGAGGAAATCTATCCCCATGATTAAGGTGTCGTAGAGGAGTCATGCATAAGAGGAAATGACGTGGGAGGTAGAGGTTAGCATGAGAGAGCAACACTAAAGAGTTATTTGGTTAGTGCATTATTTGTGTAGAATTTAAGATTTTATTTTTAATTTGAATGATGAAATTCTTTAAGGGGGGCATTTTTGCAACGTACATAAAACCCTAAAAGTAATAAGATATATTAAATTACATGATAAAATGGGACCCAAGTATATTTTATTATATTATATTTTGTGCATCAGGGATTTTCCTCTTAGACCCGCAGGGGAAAATTTCATAGGTTGGAGTGAGCAAGATAGAAGTTAGGCATAAGAGTGCTCAGAGATAAGGTAGAGGGAAACATCGCCTATCATCAATTAGTTTTCTTTTTCCAATAGAGATAGCATAGCTCTCGTACGGAGTTTTGTCGTTTTCTGAAGATAGACGTAAATTGTCTATTTTAGTTGTGAAGAATTTCCTTCTGAGTTAGGCGAGTATCACCTACTTTAGTTGGGCAAGGTTTATGCCTATTCTAGTTATGCAGAATTTTCTTCTAAGATAAGTGAAGCATCGCCTACTTTAGTTCAAATGGGTTTCTCTTTACTCTTTTGTATAGAACTTTAGCGCTTGCCTTTTTGACTGTCGCGAGTTTGTCATTTTCTTAGAATAGGAAGAAGATCGCCTACTTTAGCTATGAAAAGTTCTCCTGAGAAAGGGTGTGGTGCCTGACACCATTTGACGTTTTGTGTCTTTACGTGATGATGCCGCCTATCCTAGAGAATCAAGTTATCCGCCTATCCCAGAGAACCGAGTTATCACCTATTTTACTAAATGAAATTTTCCTATTTTAAATAGGGTTTCGTTTACCCGTGATTATCTACCTTCTAGCACACCCTCTTCTTAAGGAAATGGTTTGTTGGCTTTTTTATTTTCCCTGGATGGATGATGTGTCACCTATGCGTGCTTTGCTTGGGTTTCATTAAATCATATTGTAGACCAAAAGGATTTAAATAATGATTATCTAATGGACCAAATTTTCTAGATGTGCCATATTTCCCTTGGATTTAAATAACAATGAGATCTGACAATGCTAGATTTTTCTTGGATTCGAATATTGCAAGGATCTAAACCTGTTTCGGATTTTTTACTAAGTTTGAGGCATATGACCAATCGAGTAGAGAGAGAGTGCCAAGACATGGAGTAAGCCTGTAGGGATGGGTGTGGTTAGATAGTTTGACTCAGGTGTGTTAGAGAGCACGCAAGGGTTGACATGTGTCCACAAATAGTAGTAGGAAGGGTAGACCCTCACCTAGAGTGGACAGAGAGTTACATAGATCTCACTCTTATTCCCTTCTCCTACCCTTATTCTTCTCATTTCCTTGGTTTCCTGAACTCCCTAAAGCTTTTTTGGTAGAATCTTGCTGTCTTACAGTGGTAAGTCTCCCACGAGCTTCTCATATCAATGTCCAAGTTCTTCTCTTTTTTTGAGACTTAGTTCTATGTTCCTCCAACCTCTTATCCTTAGGGCGAACCATGGAGAGGGTAAGACAAGCTGTTTCGAGGGAAAGGGTAGGAGACTCAGAGTTCAGGCTTCTTTGAGGTATGATTATTAAGCACGAACTAGACGCGAATCTTACGCCTAGTTTTTTCGATCTTTGCTCTAAACTGTTCCTCAATAAGTATGAATCACACATTACATGTTCAGATCAAGTTGAGACTGGCGTTCCAATGTCTTTAAGTTTTTTTCTAAAGCATTTAGGAAGATTTTCATGAATGATAACATACACAACAACAAGGCTAAGTTAGTAAGGCTCAAGATGAGTTTCGTATCAAGATGAAATAAAGCAAAAAAATACATTACATCACGTGCCGGTCTTTGGCTTAAGTCGATTCAAAGAATAATAAACTTTGCATTTCATGAGCATAGTGCGATTCGGACAGAAGGTCCACTGCATGTCACGGTTTAACCTGAATCTAGACCCTATCTCTCAGTCGAGCCATGTTTTTTTCTTGGAACCCCTATTCGAATGTGGAAAGGAAATGACTACCCAATGAAAAGGGTACCAGTGGAAAGGGCTACTTGAAGTAGGTGCTTGGAGGGGAGATCTGGTATTGAGCCACTCGTAAGTGCAGTTGCCGGCCTGTAGGTGCAACCGTCCAGAGCGTGGAGCTGTCGTTACATGTTCTTTCTATGTTTAGCTTATGATCTATGTTTCATGTTTAAGTTACAATTGTTGTGGTTAATATGTCAGGAATGTGGGTGTAAGCTCTATAGTATGATTATGCCTGCGAATACAATATGTAAGTATGCGCGCGCTATATGTATGAATGTGTAAGTGTGCTCACCCGCATGTATCACACGTTAGTTTTCCTGTTGAAAGAATATGTTAATGAATGTTTCCGTTCAAAAATGAGAATGACAAGATGCCTCGTCATATATTTATGCTCTTCCATGTGTAAGTTTACGATGTTCATTTACGTTGGCTAGTCATGTTGTAAGTTTATGTTCCTGCCATGATATCTGTAGCTACCAAGTTTAGCTTCCGTGCTTTTCTTTGATCTCATCAGTCTTGGACAGTGATACGAGACACCCACATTACTGATCCATCTGAACCTATCTGATTAGGACACCACCTAAGTATTCAAGCTTATTCTTGTTCGAATTTGTTGCACTTAATTAAAATCATATCATTAGCAAGGATAAGGTGACATGGCCTGCGGGTATTATATTTCGATTGGTGGGTGACCGCAGTGTTGGTCTTAGGGGTCTTACTGAGTCTCGCACTCGACCAATTTTGTGACTTCTTTATAGGTGTTGAGCCGTGAGGAGATCAAGTGACTCTGTACTGTTGCTCAGAAATTTGGCTAGTGTTACGTGAGAGGAGGCCGCTTCCAAGTGTGGCTTCCCGAGTAGGTCCCCACCTACCTGGACCATCGTGAACATAAGACTTTTTTTTTGAGTTTATTTTTCAGGGTTCAACACAAGGCTAGCTTATTTAGATGTGAAATATCTAAATAAACAAATCCAACGACCGATGAATTTTACGTCTATCCAAATAGAATGATTATGGAAATTATTTGGAAATATAAGCGAGCTTTTATTTTTTAAAAAAAAATTCTAGAGAGAGAAGAATATCTTTTATAAGAGTTTTTCTTTGAGATTTTTAAAAGATATTTTTTATTTTTATATCTCTCTAAAATTTAAAATATTTTTTAAAAAATTAATACGAGAACGACACATTTATTTTAACTCGTAAGAATGCGATTTCCGAGATCAAAAGTCATCCTTAAAAGTCATTCCAAACGCGCCTGCCCGTTTCTCTATATTTGATAGGTGATGTGAGTTAAATTATCTTTAATAGTTATATTCTTATCCTAGCCAAGAAACTTCAACTTACAACTTCTAATCGGAAGCCGAAGGATATCTGAAACTACTTAAATGGCTTTAAATGGCTGCCTCTCAGGACAACCGGACCGAAATGCCTTGAAGTTGCACTTCCAATTATACGGCCTCGGAGATGCATCTTTTTAAGTTATCATTAAGTTCGCGTATCCTCGTTCCCCGACTTGAAACTTATAATTACAGAAGGGCTGCATGAAAGTACTATTGTTGGGTAATGTCATGTGACGTAATCTTTCTATTACATTTCCTCTAGAAAAAATGTAAAGATTACTGCCGTAATTGTGCATGCCCTTTCGAATTAATCCCATACACTTTTGTTTTTTGTTTTACTCCCCGGAATGCCTGACATAAATTTTAACAAAGCTTCCGTGCTTTTGGGGCCAATGAAGGACTAGGTGACAAGAAGAAAAGAACTAAAGAAAGTCCTCCAAGTGTTGGGTGTACTTCAACACTTGACATTTATTTATCGCATACTCGAGTTACAGAACATGAGGAGCCCAAGATGCAAAGTCTAAGAGAGAGAGAGAGAGAGAGAGAGAGAGAGCTTTAAAGGGGGGAGGATAGGGCCCCCACGGGCTACGTTCAGCTTCAGAATTGAGCCTCTTGAGGTGGAGAAAGAGGAGTTAGAAGCCGAGTCAGGCGACAGGTGATGCAAAGGATGCTTATGGATGATTCCCATGCTCATGTAGGATAAGCCTCACATCCTGAGCCAAGGCTTGGGGGAGCATAAGATCTCGAGGTGGCTGGTCGGAGATTCAAGCTTGGTCGGCGGAAGCTGGAGCGACTGGCGTGTGGGTCTTCCAGGAGGAAGGATCAAGTTGGAAGCAACGGATAGCGGTGGCGTGTGTGAGTCGTGAACCTTGTCCTCGAGCACCAAAAGGAGGTTCATTTGAAGGTCTACCATAGGAGTGGTGTCTCCATTTTAGGTGACTAGTGCGGAGCACTGCCCTGGGGGACCTCTGAGGGGTTGGGTCATCTTCCGCATTTGGAGGCCGCTGTGCTTTCTAGGTGCTAAAGTTGGGCTGAAAGCGTAAGAACTTCCGGCCTTGGTCCTGAGAGGACCTTGTCGAGTTTCTCCTCCTAGCCAACCGTGACGATTGGAGCCTTGAGAGTAACTTGTCGAGCTTCTCCCTATAAGACAAAAATTCTCAGTGGGGTGGAGGCATCTCGAGAGAACCCTCTGATGCTTAAGTGAGTAAACGAGCAAGAGAAAAGAGAGAGAGCTCTCATAATTGGAGGACACGTAGGGCATGCTAGAGTAGGCTGGATGAGGAGAGAGAGGAGGAGGGCCATTGTCGGGATGGCTTTGTCATTCTTTTTCTCTGAGTTCCTCTTACCTAGAGGAGGCTACAAAGACCTCCGATCCTCTTATAGGTGGCGAAGCATGTTGATGGCAATAAGGCATATAGACCTGAAAAGACTGGTCAAAACGATGTAGCTGTCAGAGCAGTAAGGGTGACATAATTTCATATCATATAGGGAGACGATATGGTGATGCCGGCTAGCCATAATGGCACATCTGAATTATCTAAACCAAGCAGGAGTCCCATGTTGGGCAGGATATGGGCCACGTGGCTAAGATTGGTGTGAATACACATCAATCTCCTACATCTCCTTCTTCATATCTTCAATTTGGTAGCGCTCCATCGACAGAAAAGCTTCGAAGTGGGGGTGAGCGCTTGAAGGAGTGTGGGAGGAGGAGGATGTAGACGTCTAATTTTGGACATCTCGCGGATCCCCAGCTAGACTGTCATATTGGTAACGCTATCGTTTTTCCTCGGATTGATCGACGTCCCGCGTTTTAAGTCCAGCCCACCTTGCACCATTGGGCCCTGATTGAAGGATTGGGGGTTGAAAAACCCATGGGCTGGGCGGCCAAGTCGATGGTCGCCCTGGTTGGATGGGCGGCCAAGACCCTGGCTGCCCAGGTTTGGCAAGCGACCAGTCCTCTGGCCACCTACCTGCAACCGTTGGTCAAAGGTTTGTGCCCCACGTTCGCTTCCCACGCTTCGAACGTGCCCCGTTCAATCCCCACTCTCGGCCTCGTCACCCACGTCCTCAGGCACAAAGCTGGAAGCCCCTAGAAGGGAGTCCCAGGGACAAAACTTTGAGAGGGGGGGTCAAAAGGGGGGAGAGGAGCAGAAGGAAGGGACGGACGACAGAAGAGTTTTTCGAGGAGGAAGTGTTCGGAGATGAAGGAAGATCAAAAGAGAGTTTCGGCAGAAGGTTGAGCTTTTTCCCCCCTTTTAGCTTCTCCGTGCGTCATCTAACATGTGTCCAATCGAAGGGTAGGCAGCCATTGACTAGGCCGTCTAAGCTTCTGGGCGGCAAACACTTTGGCCGCCTCCTGGTTTGATGTCTGCTCCAGGATATGGGCCACGTGTAGGAGATTGCTGTGGATACACATCAATCTCCCACATCTCCTTCTTCATATCTTCAATTTGGTAGCGCTCCATTGACAGAAAAGCTTCGAAGTGGGGGTGAGCGCTTGAAGGAGTGTGGGAGGAGGAGGATGTAGACACCTAATTTTGGACATCCCGCGGATCTCCAGTTAGACTGTCATATTGGTAACGCTATCTGTAGACACGCTATTTTTGGCATTTCCGTGAGTAAATATCATATTATACCATGATGTCCCGAAGCGGCTTTCACATTTCGAGTTATTCGAATGATTTCTTATTTTTTAGGATTTTTTCACATTTTTTTGAATTTTTTTGAAAAGTATTTTAAACGTGACGGAGGACCCTGACGCCTTCTTTAAAGGCGTCAGGGACTCTAGACGTCTTCTTAAGAGCCTCGTGTAGCACAAGGGCAGCATCAGTACTCCCGCCACTCAATTTGACGTTTCAAATAAATCCAAACACAAAGACGTCTTGCTGACCAGACGTGTCCTTCAAAAGTCACGGGTAGACGCCGAAATCAATCGCTTTCTCCGTTGTTGACGGCTTTCGACGCCGATTTGGTTGAAAAACTTTGCCGCGTCTTGGATCTGGGACGTGTTAATTGAACACGTCCCATCTCTGAGATGCGTCCTTTAATTTAAATATAATAAAAAAACAAAAAGTATTTTTAAATTAATTGAGGCGTCTGGGTATCGGGATGCATCCACATGAACGTGTCCTAGACCCAAGACGCATCAATCAAAATTTTCCTTATAAATAGAGGAACCCCTCCCTCGAAATCAAGGGGCTTCAGAATCTCAAGAGGAGAGGGAGTGCTCTGTCGGAATTGCTTCCGAGCTCGAGGGTTCTTAAGGGGAGGCTCTGCCAAATTTTCGGGTGCCAATACGCTCGAAAGGAGGTTGTTCCGCCCCATCGTGCTTCTACGCCGTCCTCACACTGCCGAAGTTCTCCCCGAAGCCCGCCATCGACGCTCCAATAAGCCATTCTTTCCCTCTGCTTTCCCTTGTCATTTTCGTTGCATGCATCATCTCTTTGTCTGACATCTCTCTTCTTAAGAGGGCTTTGTTTTCACGCACCTTTGCACAATGTTTCACCCATCATTAGCATCTTTTCCACTCACTCGTGTCTAAGAGGGGTTTAAAATAACACCAGCCAGGTGTGTGTTCGCTCATCATTTCATTACTTTTGTCACAAGGGATTGATACTACATCGCTTTTATTCTGATCTGTTTAGGGTAACCACAGAAAGCCCTCTTCGTCGGTCGACCGAAGGGAGAGGAAGAAGAAATCCACACCACTTCCTGCTTTTGAGGTAAACGCGATCACCCTTCTCATTTTTGGGGTCTTCAGCCCCTGGCGATCACTTTTCTTTTATTTTAGGGCCCTCAGCCCCTGGCGATCACACCACCACCACACACGCGCTCTTCTATTTCTTGTATTCCTATCCTCCATTAAAACCCGCGGAGAGTCACTTCCCGCAGCGGCTCTCCATTTCATCTCTGTCATTTCTGTTAAAACCCACGTGGAGAGTCATTTCCCGCGGCGGTTCATTTAAATACTGCACCATTCCCATCCCCCCGAGACCCGAGGTGAGTCGCTTCCCGCCATGACCGTTTAATTTCCGTAATTTTATTTCTGTAATTTAGATTCTGCACTATTCCCATCCCTCTGAGGTCTGCGGCGAGTCGCTTCCCTCCATGACCATTTAATTTCTATAATTTCATTTCAACAATTTAAATTCTGCACCATTCTCATCCCCCGTGACCCGCGGCGTGTCACTTCCCGCCATGACCGTTTAATTCCCGCAATTTTATTTCTGTAATTTAAATTCTGCACCATTCTCATCCCCCCGAGGCCCGCGACGAGTCACTTCCCGCCATGACTGTTTAATTTATGCATTTTAATTTCAGCACCTCCCATCCCCATTTCAATTCTCATTAAAACCCGCGGAGAGTGATATCCCGATGCGGTACAATTCTCTCTTCTTCCGTGTCTTTCCCGTCATCTCATCAAGCGCATGTGTCATTATCCCCATCAACGCAACAGCGCCCTTTCAGGCGGCCGCTCCTTTCAACCGTGTGATGCCGTTCACACTATCATTTTTCCTCGGATTGATCGACGTCCCGCATTTTAAGTCCAGCCCACCTTGCACCATTGGGCCCTGATCGAAGGATTGGGGTTTGAAAAACCCATGGGCTAGGCGGCCAGGTGGATGGCCGCCCTGGTTGGCTGGGCGGCCAAGACCCTGGCCGCCCAGGTTTGGCAAGCGGCCAGTCCTCTGGCCACCTCCTACTTGTGAGCGGACAGTCCTCTGGCCACCTACCTGCAACAGTTGGTCAAAGGTTCGTGCCCCACGTCCGCTTCCTACTCTTCGAACGTGTCCCGTTCAATCCCCACTCTCGGCCTCGTCACCCACGTCCCTAGGCACGAAGCTGGAAGCCCCAAGAAGGGAGTCCCAAGGACAACTTTGAGAGGGGGGGGGGGGGTTCAAAAAGGGGGAGAGGAGCAGAAGGAAGGGACGAACGGAGGAAGAGGTTTTCAAGGAGGAAGTGTTCGGAGAGGAAGGAAGATCAAAAGATAGTTTTGGCAGAAGGTTGAGCTTTTTTTTGCCCTTTCAGCTTTTCCGTGTGTCATCTAGCATGCGTCCACTCGGAGGGTAGGCGGCCATTGACTAGGCCGTCTAAGCTTCTGCTGGTTTGCTCTCTGCTCCTCTGTCACTTTCGTTTACATGCACACCCGCGTGCATTTACATTTGTCATTGCATCCTAAGAAACCCGTAGATCCCTTATCATCGAGGTTTTAAACTTAAATAATTGGGAAGGTGGGTGGCCGAAAGCTTCGACCATCCCCCCTTCCCAACCCTCCAGGTAATCTTGCCACCATGATTCTGCATTCTCACATTGTTTAGGACGGTTGCCACACTTCATAGCTCTAATCGGCGTTTCCCTTTCGTTTGTTTGAGTTTCGCATTGCTCGTAGGACTTTCCACACTCTAGACTATGCAGGACTCTCTGTTCTTGGCCGGCCGAGCATGGAGAAGTCGGGTCCCCAAGAACTCCCTCCCTGAGGCACCCTCACGCGATCATCCATCCTGTGGGAATCAGGTAAAATTCCCTGACGATCACCGTCTACGTTCTGACTTCGTGTTTTACGTCTCAGAATATTAGTAGCACCGGAGGAGAAGCTACGTCTCGGAAGAGAAAGGGGAGGCTAAGCGACTGAGAGCCCCTCAACAGCCTCGTTCACCCAGTCCGAACCCGACCGTGTTCATCTTCCCAGTCGCTACTTGCCACTCGTTGGGGAATGCCACCACTGGCATTCCCCGGCAACAACGCTGGCCACACGCAACCAACTCCGATGCCTACAACGCTCTGGCGATCACGGTGGGACCCGCTATAGCCTACTGTGTAAGTCTACAATGTTGAAAGTCCACAGTTTTCAAGTTAACGCTCATTTACTTTCTACATTAGATTAACAGTATATGCAGGTGGAGGAAGGCCACACCTTTGGCCATCTAAACACCTGGGCGACCCAAGCAATGGCCGCCCAGGCCATCTGAGAACGGCCAGAAAGCTAACCACCTTGCTCTATGGATGGCCCAGGGTTTGGCTGCCTTCAAAGGTCTGAACGGCCCATAGCCTGTCCGCCCAGCTCCCGTGGGCGTCCATCGATTTGGCCGCCTTGGCCCTCCAACGGCCAGGACTTTGTCCGCCTCCTGCCCATTTCTGTTTTAGTTTCCTATTTAATTGATTGTTGTCTATTGCTTGTTTTAGTTCTTGTTCCAGGTTGCTAATGCGCAGGTGGGCCTAGGAAGAGTCGACATCACATCTATAGGAACACCCTCCCGTTGATTGGACTCTTCACCCGGGGATTCTCACTCGGGTGTAACTGGTCTCTTTCAATCGGAAACCTCCGTAAGTCCTCACGAACTATGGATTCTCACACTGTCGCGGGGCAGGTTGTACCCACGAAGTCTCGATAGTGATCCAAGAGGTTGAGTTAGTAGTTTCTGCTAGGTTCCCTGAAGCATCAAGTCTCCATCAACATCTATCCCATGAAAACTCTCAAAAAAGTGGGATTATGTGAGGAGAACTTAGAGGCGGTCTACACAACAATCTTTGCAAATGACAACTCCAAGCAGAGTGCTAAGGGAAAGGTCACCCTACAGCTAGGGGATATGTCCTGTAGTCATGCCTTCGGATTTCTTTATCCTTGATGTGGATCTGGCTTACAAATGGAGATCTCTCGAGTCAAGAAAGCTAAAAAGGTTTGAGTCTCGCAGAAGGGATACATCCAAAATGTGTTAGAGAGATTTGGTATGAGTAATGCCAAACTAGTAGGTACACCTTTGGCCTTTCACTTCAAGCTATCTACTTCTCAATATCTAAGATAGAAGCTGAAATGAAGGAGATGTTGAAAGTTCCTTATGCAAATGCAGTAGGTTGTCTAATGCATGCCATGGTGTGTACTTGACTTGATCTTGCTCATGCAGTGAGTGTGATTAGTAAGGTTATGGTTAATATAGGTAAGGAGCATTGGAAGGCCGTGAAGTCAGTGTTCAGATACTTGAAGGGAACACCAATCATAATATTTAGTTTGGAACAAGATGTAAGAATATATCAGTCATTTGATATATTGATGCAAATTATGTTGGGGATCTGGATGACAGAAGGTCTACAACGAGATTTGTGCTTACTCCAAGAGGAGGGCCTATTTGTTAGAGATTCATGTTGCAGTCAGTTACAACATTGTCCATGATTGAGGCAAAGTATATGGCAATGACAACGGTAACAAAGGAAGCTATGTGGTTGAAGGTAGCAGAATTTGGTGTGGGTTACATGCAATTTAGTTGCAGTGTGACAATCAGAGTGTTATATATTTGGCAAAGAACCAGGGTTATCATGCTAGGACAAAGCACATAGCTGTTAGGTCTCACAAGATTAGAGAATTGCTCAGTGTCAGAGAAATTGATCTTGTGATAGTGGGGACCAAGGAGAATGCAGCTGATATGTTGACAAAGTTGAGCACAATGAGAAATTCAAGCACTGCTTGGATTTGCTCCACATCACTAAATGCTAGCTGGTGGAGAGGTTGATGCTCTAGGTGGAGGTAAGAGTATGAACTTTTGCTAAATGGCTGAATATTCGCCAAAGTAGAGATTTGTTGAGAACATGTCTCATATTCAGACTAAATATCAGAAGTAGCATGGACTAGTGTAGACACGCCATTCCTGACGTCTCCTGAGAAAGTCTCATATTACTATACGACGCCCCGCAACGGCTTACGCATTTTGAATCACTCGAGTGCTTCCTTTTCTCGGGTCTTCTTCTGCCTTTTTTGGCATCCGGAATCGTCTCGTCACGGCATTCGGACGACATCAATACCAGTCAAACGCATCGGGAGCTTCCGGAATCAAGAAGGGGGTCTACCGGGTGGCCGCCGACGCCTGATCCGAGGACCCGGGTGGGTCTTAATGGGGGCGTCCAGGCCCCTGGACGCCCCCATCTTTTTAATATTTTTATTATTTTTCTCAGGGCCCAAAACCAAATAAAAAATAAAAAAATATATATAATAAATTAATGGAGGCGTCCAGGCCCCTGGACGCCTCCATAAAAACAAAAATATATATATGTTTGTAAAATGCCAGTTGGCATAAAATAAAACAAAAAAAATAATAATATATATTAATGGAGGCGTCCAGGCCCCTGGACGCCTACATAAAAATAAATAAAAAAATCAAAAATGCCAGCCCTATCATAAAAAGACAAACAAACAATAAAATATATATATATTTTGGAGGCGTCCAGGCCCCTGGACGCCACCATCAACTCCCTCACGGGCGCCGCCCACCGAACGACGGTTTGTCGTGTGTGAAAAAATCCAAAATATAGAGACGTCCGGTCAGCTGGACGCGCCCATTTCTGAATCATGAGGCGCCGCTCAAAAAAACCACGCGTTGTGCCAAACCGCGTGCGGCCGTCGTCGGTTTTCGGTGGACCTACTTGAGGCGTCCGGGACAGTGGACGCCTCCACAAAAGTATTCCAAAAAAATATATAAAAATAGAATAAAATATTATTTCGGCCCTGATGGAGGTGTCCAGGGTCCTGGACGCCTCCACCCTCCGGAGCTCTATAAATAGAGGCCCACCCCCTCAGTTCTAGGGGAGCTAAGCAGTGATCCGATAGGCTGCCGGAGCCCAGAGGCTACGGAGTCATTTTTCTAACCCGTGGGGTCTTTTGTAGGTGGAGGTTCTGCCGGCTTCTCGGGTGCCCACGCTCGCGAGAGGAAGGTCGTCTTCATCCACCGCGCTTCTACGTCGTCCCCACGCTACCGGAGCTCCGTCGAATTTCACCACCGGCACATCCAATAAGCCAACTCTTTCCTTTTCTTCGTAGTTCTTTTGCATTTATCATCTCGCATCCATCATCTCATTTTCCTCCTACTCGAGTCCGAGAGGGGTTTAAAAGATAACACCAACCAGGTGTGTGTCTTCCCGTTATTTCGTCATTTTTATTGCAAGGATATGAATACTACACATTCATCTTTCTAAGCCACTTGTCATTTGTTTGTCGTTGTTTTGCAAGGGTAGCCGAGGAAAGCCCTCTCCGTCGGCCGGCCGGAAGGAGGGGAAGAAGTAACCCGCCATCTCCCGCTCTTGAGGTAGGCGCGATCACCTTCTTATTTTGGGGTCTTTCGGCCCCTGGCGATCACATCTCTTCATCGAGGCCGCGGCGAGTCACTTCCCCAATGGCCGTTTAAATTTCTGTTCTCATATCCTCTTTATATCCTGTTATATTTTGCTTATATCATCGAGGCCGCGGCGAGTCACTTCCCCAATGGCCGTTTAAATTTCTGTTCTCATATCCTCTTTATATCCTGTTATATTTTGCTTATATCATCGAGGCCGCGGCGAGTCACTTCCCCAATGGCCGTTTAAATTTCCGTTCCTATATTCTTTCTATATTCTAATATATTTTGCTCATATCATCGAGGCCGCGGCGAGTCACTTCCCCAATGGCCGTTTAAATTTTCGTTCCTATATTCTTTCTATATTCTATTATATTTTGCTCGTATCATCGAGGCCGCGGCGAGTCACTTCCCCAATGGCCGTTTAAATCTCTGTTCTTATATTCTCTTTTATATTCTGCTATATTCTGCTCATATTCTCGAGGCCGCGGCGAGTCATTTCCCCAATGGCCGTTTCAATTCTTGTTATTTAATTTCTGCACCATTCCCGTCCCCCCGAGGTCGCGGCGAGTCACTTCCCGCTATGGCCGTTTGAACCCCATATCTTGCTATATTATACTTGTCCCGCTCGCCCCGCCGGAGCAATCTCCCGTGGTGGCCCCTTCTCTCTCTTCTTTCATCTCTGTGTTGCAGCAAAACAAACAAAACAACCCAAAAAAGAAGGAGCCCGCGCGCTCTCCGCTTCTTCCTCCTCCCCGCTCTTCCCCGAACCGCGTGACGTCGCTCACAGATTGGCGATCACGGTGGGACGTCTACTGCTTCCTCTCGGCTACCCTTGCAAGTTCGGCACCATCCGTGCCTCTCCATCTTGGCGCCCGCGCGCGCCCCTGTTGTGCTCACGGCAACACTGTCAGTTGATTGGTTGTTTGTTTATTATATGTTTGTTATTTCTGTTGTTTTCCCACTCCATATATCTGTCAGCATTCCATTGCATACATCCATTCCTCCTTTCTATCTTTTTTTCATTTTTTTGAGGATCACCCTTTCCCGGTGAAGGAAGGACTCTCCGTTTGGGAATTCCTCTCAACGGACTAGAATCTCCTACACTGGGACCTCCGTAAGTCCCCGACATCGAAGAATCTCCTCTTCGTTCACTGGGCTGGTTGTACCATTGAAGTTCCCCGGAGTTAGTCATTTCATTCGTGGTGAGACGAGAGACCCTAGCTGACACGGCGGTGAAACAAAAAACAAACTAGGGTCCCCATTTTGTGTGAACTTCGGATCTCGCTAAAAATACAAAAAAAAAAAATCATCAAAATCAAAACACAAAAAAGGGCGTAAAAGCATCCACTTGTTTGATAATCTCTGCTACATACTTGCTAGTGTATGTTTTTGCGTTCTGGGAAAACTGTGAGCATGTCTCACGAGTCTTCTGAGGAGAACCACCCTAGTCGTGGTTTGACAGCCGATCCGCGAGTCTATGCTATGGACTCGGGTCCTTCTCATGACCCCTCGCATGAGGTGCATGTTACTGCGGGGGACACGTCCCCGCCACAAGATATCACTTCCTTACTGGGCGTCCTCGCCAACACGGAGCTTACCTCTGAACAGCTCCGGGCCTTCCAGGCCATTTTAAAGGGGAAATCTGTTTCCCCCACGCCCCAGGAATCAACTCCGGCAATCGCACCTCTCCAAGAGTCCGTGCAGGCCATTCCATCTCCCTCATTGGCGCAAGCCATCCAGTCTCCCTCGCTTCAAGGTCAAGCGAGCCAACAACCACCCTCATTCCAGTTCCCATCACAATCTCAAACTCCCGTTGTTCCTCAGACACCGCTTCAGCCGGGGCCAACTGTCGGCGGTCCGACAGTTCCCTCTCATTCTGGGTTCCCCCCTCAAGTCTCCGGGAGACAGTTTCTCCCCCAGTGGCAAGTGCCACCTTCACCCCCAGAGGAGCTCGCCCAATCGCTCCTCAATAGGTTCAACCGCATGGACGAGCAGTTTCAAAATCTAAGAAGGATGGTGGACGTGAAAGCCACCCCGGAGGTTGCTTTGCCAATCCTCCCTGTCATTCATCTTCCTCCTTCCGAAATACCCACGTACCGCAGATACAACGATACCGGCAACCCCTTCATTCACCTCAAGGACTTCATGTATGAGTCCTCCTATTGGCAAAATGATCAGAGGTCCCTGGCGTACCTCTTTCGGAGATCATTGGATGGTCCCGCGCTTGAGTGGTTCTATTCTCTGGAGCCCCGCGAGGCCGAGAATTTTGAAGTAGTTCAGAGAAGGTTCTTGCAGAAATATAGAGATAGGGTCGGTCCCTCACTCTCCATTACCGACCTAGTGGCCGAAAAGATGAAACCCGACGAGGATTTTGTCCGATATGCTGATAGATGGAGGTCTCTGGCGGAAAGAATAAGGGATACCCTCTCTGAGCCCGAACAAGTGAAGATGATTGTGTCTAATGCAACCCCACAGTTCAGACACGTCCTGGCCATGAATAAACTTACTACGATGGAGGAACTCTATGAAAGGGCCCGATACATCCAAACCCAGTTAAAAGACTCCCCCATCATGAACATGTTTGAGTCACCGAAGCCCAAAGTGGTCAGAAAGACAGGCGCTGGTGTCCCGGGCGGAGCCACAGAAGGGGTCGTGACAAATGAGCAGGTCAGTGCGGTCAACAATGCCAACTATGCAGTCAACCCAAGGCCTCCACAAATGCCCCGACTACCCCTTCAACCAGGTCCTTTCCCTCTTCGTCCTCCACCCCAAAATAACCCACCCCAGGATAATATGCCTCCATTACGCCAACCCCAGCAACAACAACCACAACCTCAGCAACAACAACCACCGCTTCAGTACAACCAAGTTCCACCCCCGGGGAACTATGCTCCCCAACAGCAACAAAGGAGGCCGCTCGGTCCCAAGAGAGCCTACTATCCACCATTGCCAGAAACTTTAACAGACATTTTTAATGCCCTCATGGCATCAAACCAACTCGCCTTACCCAGAGAAAGGCTCATGTGGCCCCCCAATGTTGATACCTCCAAATACTGTGTTTACCACAGGCAGCCGGGACACACAGTAGATTACTGCTTCCATTTCAAAGATTACATACATGATATGAACGATGAACATCAAATAGATTGGGATGAGATGAGACGATACGTCGCCGCTCTCAAGGCTAGGAGACCTCCTCAAAGGCCACAGCAGCAGTTACAACAGCAGCAGCAGCAGCAACCACAACAACAACAGCAGCCTCAGCAGGCCCCACAACAACAGCCCGACATGGGCATAATCCAGAATCCACTACCGGAGCACCAACAGCCCAATCATCAGGTTAACCCCATCTCCTCCTTCCCGGAAGTCGGGAGAGAGCAGGTGTGGCACCAGGAAAGTACCTCCATTCTTTATACCTCCAACCCTATCGTCATGCAACCCCCTCACCTTGCCCGGGTAGCACCTCTCTCTCATCAACCTGCATCGGTATCGCCTTCACCATTTCCACTACCATTACGCCCTCTCATCCGCACCCCGACCTCCTATCAACCGACACTTTCTACTACGCCTTCACACCCTCTCACCTTCTCCCACTCCCCCACTTTACCATCCACATCTACCACATTTACCCCTACACCTTCTAAACCCCTTATCATCCGTCAACCATACATAACCCTGTCTTTTTCCACCACATCACCACTAATGCCTTCAAAACCACTCATCACCCACCATCCACCTCAAAACCATTACCCGTTTCAAACCTTACCCACTCCTACTCCGTCTCCACCTCCACCTTCCAGACCCCTTATCCTTCATGATCCGCGCGATATCCCCTCTACCTCCACCATGCCTCCACCTAACAAACCCCTCATCAGAATCCCTGCTCCCGTCATCACCCCTGCTCCATCAACCATGCCTCCACCTAACAAACCCCTCATCAGAATCCCTGCTCCCGTCATCACCCCTGCTCCATCAACCATTCCTCCACTACTACCCCTCAAACCCCTGCTAAGACCCACTGCTACCCCCACAGAGGTACAAAAGCCGCATGCAATGGTGCTCCGGAGTGGAAGGATTTTTCACAGAGTTTTCCCCCATAACAGTCAGAATCTTGAGCAATCTCAGCCAGAGAAGGATGACGGAGAACAACCAGAAAAAGCTATCCCTGGATCACAGTATGATCTATTGAAACACCTGGACAAGACGCCTGCTCGGATCTCCATCCTGGAGCTTCTTCAAAGATCCACATCCCACCAGGCGGCCTTGATGGAATATCTTCAAAAAGTCATGGTTAATGAAGACCTCCCCGTGGAGAAGATTTCAACCGTCCTGACCCCAACAGACACACAACCGGCCATCATGTTCCACAACTACGAGCTCGCTCCCAAGGAGGCTCGGAAATATGCACTGTGCATTTCAATAAAAATTAATGGGGTATCCATAAACCCGTGTCTTGTGGACACGGGTGCGTCCATAAATGTGATCTCCATGAGCACTCTTCAGTTGTGTGCGATCGACGAGGAACAAATAAGACCTTCCTCGATCACGGTCACGGCTTATGACAATAGCAAAAGGTCGCCGCAGGGGATGATTATTCTGAAGGCAGAACTAGGCCCCATGGCAATTCTCACGGAATTCCATGTCCTCGACATGGACCCCACATTTAAGGCTATACTGGGTCGCCCTTACATCGAAGCCATGGACGCTGTGCCTTCCACCAACCATCAGTGCCTGAAGTTTCCTTACAATGGGAGAATTATTAAAGTGGTCAGTACACATGTCCTTCACACAGTGGATGCTATCAACACCTCTCTGCCTTCTGTTTGGCCGTCTCATCGGCCCATATTGTCACTGCTGGACGTACGTGATCCATCTCATGTTCCACTAGCACCAAAGGAGCCGGTCAGGGCAACCGCAACATCCTGTCTCCCTTTTCACTCCAAAGGTTGGCAGATTATGAGGAACATCGGCTATCAACAAGGAAAAGGTCTGGGCGCACAGTTACAGGGTATGCTCAAACCGCCAAAGGAAATTAGGCCGAACCGCAGGTTTGACCTAGGCTTCAAAGGACCGTTCAAAGCAGATTGGAAGCCCCTCACGTGGACTCTATCAAACCACTTCAGCAGAGGACCCGTTGTTCAGATGGGAGATTACCCGCGGGAAGCATATGGGGGATCACATGCCGTATATTTGGCTGAAAAATGTCCGAGGATCACCAAAAGAGGCAAGATCAAAGATCCGGAATGCGAATGGGACAAATGGTTCGACATACGGGGCATTTCCGTTGCATTGGAAAGGATGTTCTCATCTCCGCAGCGTGAAGAACCACCACTGATCTCCGAAATACCAGAGAATATTACCACTCTTGCCAAGGTTCCAAACTATCCTCGTCCTCGCCAGAAGGACTCTGTTATCGACGGATCTTCATCCGTCCTCAACATTGCTGTCGACGGCTCATTAGCCGCCATCCTCTCCATCCACTCGTCTCAACCTTTGCTGATATCTTCTTCCTGGGCCAGACAATTGTCTGATGATCTTCCCAGGTCCCCTTCTTTGCTTACATACCTGCGCGGGCTTTTCAACCCGCGCCAGGTCTTCAACCATGATCTGCTCTATGAGCCTCACAATCCTCTAGCCATAACCACTTTTTTCTCTCCTCCAATATCTTTTCACTGCTTTGTCATTAAAAATGAAAACGAAAAAAAAAACGTCAATTTTCAAACTCTCCAACAACACATCTTCGTTGAGGAAACCTCCTACATCTCCCACGGGTGCGTACCGCCTTGCGGACCACCCGTCCAAGGTCCGATGAGCGACCTTTTCTACCCCTCCTCTGAGGGGTCTTCTCCTGTACATTCTACACCATCCTCCTCATCTTCCTCTTCTTCTGTAAATATTGTCAGTCAATCTAGGAATGATAGGCCAAGGGTAGTACCTAGGAAGAAATCCAAGGGTAGGAAGATCCCTCGTCGATTCCTTCTGGATTTGGCCGCCAGGTGTCAGGCCCTTCTTGCCATCCCCCAGTTGTTAGAAAATCCCATCCAGCTACCCGAAATAGAATGCGAGGGCGACTGTGCATCTGATGAAGGGTATGGAGTCTACGAGATCACGAATGAAGAATGCCCCACTGAAGATGAGGGTGAAGAATATGAGGATGTGGCGGGCGCATACGCTAGTGGAATGAGGAGATTCGACGAGCCGTCAACCGCCGTAGAAGAATCCACCAAAGAAGTCAACTTGGGAACTGAGGAAGACCCTAGGATCACCTCATAAGTGACAACCTACCACCCTCGGAAGAAGAGGCATTAATTGAGGTTCTCAAGGAATATAAGGACACGTTTGCATGGAGCTACGAGGATATGCCGGGTCTGGATTCAACCTTGGTCGAACACCGTTTAACCCTAAAACCAGGGTCCATCTCGGTAAAACAAAGGTTAAGGCGTTTCCACCCTCTGATGGCTTTGAAAATGAAGGAAGAGGTCGATAAGCTCCACAAAGCCAAGTTCATTAGAGTCGTCCTTTATCCTCAATGGGTGGCGAACATTGTCCCGGTCATGAAAAAAGATGGGAAAGTCAGGATTTGCATCGACTTCCGGGACCTTAACCGCGCGTGTCCAAAGGATGATTTTCCCTTGCCTCACATTGATGTGTTGATTGATAACACGGCAGGCTACGAAACCCTCTCTTTCATGGATGGATTTTCAGGATACAATCAAATTCGTTTGGCAGAAGAGGATCAGGAAAAGACGTCATTCACTACCCCTTGGGGAACATATTGTTACGTGGTCATGCCGTTTGGGTTAAAGAATGCTGGAGCTACTTACCAAAGAGCGATGATGGCCATATTTCATGACATGATGCACATATATCTGGAAGTGTATGTGGATGACTTATTGGTGAAATCAAGGACCAGGATGGAACATCCAGAAGTTTTGGCTAAGGTCTTGCAAAGGTCCAGAGAGTTCCAATTGAAAATGAACCCGAAAAAGTGTGTGTTTGGTGTGTCATCAGGTAAATTGTTGGGGTTCATTGTGAGTAAAAGAGGGATCGAGATTGATCCCGACAAAGCCAAGGCTATCAGGGATATGCCGCCTCCCAAGAATTTGAGGGAAGTCCGAGGTTTAATCGGGAGGTTGCAGTTTATTCGTCGGTTTGTGTCCCAACATTCACAAAGGTGTAGACCTCTCTACGAGTTGACCAAGCCAGGAGTAGAATTCCACTGGAATTCTAAATGTCAGAAAGCTTTTGAAGGGTTGAAGGAATATCTGGCTAGTCCACCCGTTCTTATTCCACCCAAACCAGAAAAACCTCTGATCCTTTACGTCTCAGTCTTGGATGACTCCGTGGGAGCCGTCCTCGCGCAAGCTGATGAAGAAGGCAAGGAACGGGCAACCTATTACTTGTCCAAACTTCTCAATCCCTGTGAGCAGAAGTACACCGGCATGGAGAAAACCTGTGCTGCCCTCGTTTGGGTAGTGCAGAAGTTGAAGCACTACTTCTTGGCTCATGAGGTCCATTTAATTGCTCGAATGAATCCTATCAAATTTCTTCTGGAGAAAGCCGTCCTTACGGATAGGCTAGCTCGCTGGCAAAGTTTTCTCTCTCAGTTCGACATCACCTACGTCCAGCAAAAGGCAATTAAAGGCTATGCCATAGCCGAGCATCTCGCTCACCATCCTCTTCCCAAGTTCGATCCCGTCCAATCAGAGTTTCCAGATGAGGAACTAATGTCCGTCAACCAATCAGATGAGCCAATGTGGACACTATATTTTGATGGAGCTCTGAATTCTCAAGGGAAAGGAATCGGCGTCGCCCTCCTGTCACCGGAAGGCCTCACATTCCCATTGGCATACCAGCTCAAATTTCCAGTTACCAACAATATAGCCGAATATGAAGCCCTTCTAGCTGGCCTAGGACTCGCTCATTCTTTACGTATCACTGAGTTGCGAGTTGTAGGTGACAGTCAGCTCATCCTTCGCCAGGTACTCACTAAGTATCGCACTCGCGATCCCAAACTCAAGCCATACCAAGAACTCACTGCTGCCTTTGCCAAACTGTTCACAAAACTGATCTTTGTCCATATCCCTCGTCATCAGAATATTCTTGCCGATGCCCTCGCCTCATTGGCATCATCCATAAGGTTCCCTCTAGGAAGATGGTTTAAGTTCATTTCCATCTACAAACTTCATGCTCCTGCAGTCGATGATGCTTCCTACGTAAACATCAAAGACAGGATAGCAAGGAAGATCCTGCAGGAAGATATCCTTGAGAAGAGGGAAATCATGTTGGCAGGTTCTATGAAATTATCAAATATTGCCAAGATCAGTCTTATCCTGAAGGGGCCACCACAGAGGACAAGAAAGCCATAAGAAGGGTGGCTCAGAAATACACATTGATTGGAGGTCTACTCTATAGGAGGAGCCTTACTGGTATTCTGTTAAGATGTCTTGGTGACGATGAGGTTTGGAAATGTGTAGAAGAGACGCACTCGGGTGTGTGCGGTGGCCACGTGAATAGTCAGATGCTCGCCAAGAAGATCATTCGGCAAGGCTTTTATTGGCCCACTATGGAAGAGGATTGTGATGTCTATGTCCGTAGGTGTGTCAAGTGTCAACTTCACGCCGATAGAATCCATTCACCATCTTCCTCACTTCATCCAATATCCTCCCCATGGCCTTTCTCCATGTGGGCATTCGACATCATTGGTCCCCTAGGTGATCCCAATTCCCTCACCAAGCAGAAATCTTTCATCCTTACTGCGACGGAATACTTCACCAAATGGGCCGAAGCCGAAGCTTACGCGGAAATCAAGGCGTCAACAGTCTGCAAGTTCATCATGAAGAACATTCTCGCCAGATTCGGCATCCCAAGCACGATCGTCACCGACAATGGGCCACAATTCATTTCTCAGGACCTACAGGACCTCTGCAAAAGGTACGCAATTGCATTGCATCATTCATCGCCTTATTACCCACAAGGTAACGGCCAAGCGGAGGCCACCAATAAAACATTGCTCAAAATCATCAAAAAAACCTGCGAGTCTAGTAAGTTTTCAGACTGGCCAGAAAAGCTTATCGAAGCCCTATGGGCCTATCGCACTTCAATCCGTACCCCCACCGGGCAGACTCCATTTGCCCTCACTTATGGTATGGAAGCGGTAGTCCCGTACGAGACTCTGATCCCTTCTCTCAGGGTACAATTGGACGAGGAATTTCCCCTCGACGATCGTCGTAATTCACTCCTCGCCCAGTTGGAACTCTTGGATGAAAAGCGGCTGGCCGCTGCCGAACACGCGCGTGTGTATCAAAATAGACTCGCTCGCTTTTACCAAAAGAAAGTCGTTGAGAGAAAATTCAAAGTCGGTGAGATGGTCGTAAAAAGAATTTTTGTCAAACCTGGAGGGCCGCGTTCTAAGCTCCAACCCAATTGGGAAGGACCATTTGTAATTCAAGCCGTGTACCCTGGCAACGCCTACAAGTTAGTCAACGCTGAAGGGACAGAGTTATCCCACCCTTGGAATGGGCTTTATCTTAAGAAATACTACCCTTAGCACAAAACAAAAAATGATGAAAAGATAAAAAATATCAAAAATAAAGAAATACTAAAAATATGGAAAATTCAAAACGCTGATGCCTGGCAGTCACCATGTAGTTAAGTCCCTGCACCTAACCTTCATATTGGGATAGGGCCCATTAAGGCTTGGTAGGCACCGGGTCTTGGTTTGCCAGAACCGTGGAGATCCCTGTCCGGCCACGTCGGCCTATGCTCGCTCGAAGGAAGCTAACATGTGCTCACTTATGTATTTTATTCAAAAAAGTTGGTAGCATCACCTACGGTGGGGCTCCACCCGGAAGATCTCCGGAAGCCGTAATCTTTATTCTTTTCTCTTCGACCAAATGAGACAGTCGGCGCCCTTAAAACGCTGAGCATGAGAAACCGAAACTCAAACCCCAAAGGCAAGAGTAGGACCCATTTCCTCGAGCATCGATCAGAGCACGAGAAGAGGGCAGTGTCCCCGCAGGCATACGAAGAGGGAGCCCACAAACGTCAAACGACTATATCTCCCTCACAGAAAGAAATATAAAATCAAAATCAAGAGAAAAGCCTGGTCGTGACCGTGCCTGGTGCGATAAACGAAACCCCTCAAAGCAAAAGTCTGAATCCACAAAGGGGGGGGCCGTGGTATGTAAATGCTCGAGATTTGGTCCGAAGTTGTCCGAAAGGAAAGAGTTAATGGGCCCTTATTCGCTCGCCGGGTTAACGGCTTTGCCGGTCCTCTCAGGAGGTTTATCCCCTACACTCTTCCTTCTCCCTCTAAAGATGAAGGTTCGATGGAGTTTCTGAAAGGTGAAAACTGCCCAGGGTCTGCGACCTTATTTTAATACACACATTTTGGTTGCCTACTTTGAAAAAGCAAAAGCTATCGCTGCGAAGGAGTCTCCGTGTTTCTGGCTGGTCAAGACCCCTGTTTACCACCTTGATGTCTTCTTGTTTAACCTCGGGCTTAGGCCAATGCAAGCGCGTCACCTATGGGTGCGACGGCGTCTGATTCCGGGTCAGCGTCGCGCGGTTGGTCGTTAGGGTTCCAGGGTGTTCCATCTTATACCATCTAGAGTTGTGAGGAAACAGACCCGGGTCGGGCAAATCATCTACCTCAAACACCTTTTGGGTGAATCCCTGTGGTCGGAAGCAACTGGGAGCCTAAGCATGGCATGACGGTATTGTCATCAGGGTAAGTCTTAGCCGGCGGGATCGTCGTTCGAGGGGTCTAGAGGCCCAAATCAACCTAGATGTGCACTTAGGATACCCGGGAGGTTAGTAAGAACCCCCTGTCTCACGTAGGTTAGGTGCCATTTGGGTGCTTGCCAGGCGTTAGCAAAAAAATTGAAACGATAAAAGCACAAAAAAATGGAAAAGAGAAATGTACATATTTGCAAACAAAAAAAATCTTTTTATGATGAAAAAAAAAACACAAAAAAAATATCAAATATAAAAAAAGAAGAAGAAAGAAAACAAATCAATTTTGCATGATTACATCTGCGTGCAGCATCTCACTTTTAAAATACCGCTTGCATTCGTGTGCTTGTCTGTCGCATTTATCATCACCATATCTTTCCCTTGCCTTCGTTAAATAAAGGCTTGGCCCCTTGACCAGCTATCAAGGATAGTCACAGTGACCATTTGCTTATTGAGCAAGGGGCCAAGTCAGAACAGAAATTCTGATTTGTTTGTTTCAGTGATATGTGCAGGGATTCAGGTAACTGAAGCAAAGGTGAAAAACAAACAAACCAAACCTTGTGTTTTATTCCAAAAAACCAAAAATTATTACATCAAGTTCCGCCCTCTCTCTCTGCATTACTCGTCCCACTACTCTCCGGGCAAAACACTCTCAAAGGTGCTACCCAACTACGAAAAGCGGTACTCCTGCCGCTCTGTACTCCTCTCCCTATTCCCACATCCCGGCGTTGATCCACGGAAGCAGCAGAGAAGCTACCAACACGAAATCCACGCTCTCGTGCTTTTCGGTAGCGCTCCTCACCATCTCTCAGCCACTGTTCAGCAAGACCAAGGCCGATTCGGAGTTCGAATAGTTGGGCCTCCATGGCCCTTCGCTCCTCCCTTTCAGCCAAACTGTTGGCTCTTTCTCTCTCTGCGTCTCTTTCCCTCTCTGCCCGTTCTCTCTCACGGTCTTCCCTCTCCAATTGGAGAGTGATCCTCAGTTCCATAGCATCCCTGGATGAGTCGTCATCAGGATGACGCCGCAGTTCCCTCTCCAGTTCTGCTATCCTAGCCTCCTTCTGCGCAGCTTGGGCAAGCGCTCCTTCCGTCTCCTTTTCCTGCCGAGTGTACCATCTCAGATACGCGATAAGGCGTAAACAAAAAGAACTCAACGCTGAAACTTTTACCTGTATACGGAGCATCCCTTCTGCCTCCGCAGCACGCTGCGTGGCGTGAGCAAGTTGCTCATGAAGCGAGTCAAGTTCTGAGGTGGGAATCCACAAGCTGGAAGAGGCACCACCTACTCCCATCGCTGGGGAGGCCGCGCCAATCTGGGCATGCTACGACCATGTGAATTAGCAGCCAACATCTGGAATCTGGGGATTTAATTAGGAATGTACTATACACCTACCAAGGCGCTCGTAGCTCCGCGGGCATCACCCAACTGTTGTTCCATCTCTGCCAAGCGAGTTCGTAAATTCGCTATCATGGCATCCCGGACATCCTGCAGCCTTACAAGTCAGCATTTTTTACCATAAAAATCAAGAAAAGGAGAAAGAAGAGAAGAAGAAAAGGGGAAACCTACCTCCACAAGTCCCCGGGGTTGGAACCGTTCTGCGTACTTTGTCCTATATAGACGCAAGTAGTCCTCGCTATCCCGCGCCTGTGATTCTACAATCGTGCCACCCCGTTGCCAGTCCTCGTACTGCTCGGGGAATCGCACGCGCCAGTCAATGCAAGTCGCCGGTCCCCGCGTCTTTCTCCCGACACGAGGTGGCGCAGCTGAATCCACCCATTCTTGAGCCAGTCCTAAAGTCCTCATAACTAATCGTAGCCGAAGCGGCTCGATTTCATTCAAGCAGTGCATCCATAGTTCCCGTCCGAACCGGGCACGACTTGCTAGAACCCACGGCTGGTCGGCATCGACCATGTCTGAGTAGGGCCTCCAGTTTACCATCGCTGCAGGGAATTCCTGTAACTCCCGCCTTAGCGCCATTAGTTGGTAGGTTAGGGGTGCCGCACTCATGATGGGTTCCCACCACCTGGCTAGCGGCACCATCGCAGGTCGCCAATGTCGAGCTCTCCCCATCGGGAGATAATAATAACTCCATAGCTGCTCGGCACAGGTCATCAGCACCTTGCGAAAATAACAAAAAAATATATACAAAACAAGTAAAACCAAAAAAAATACCTGGATGAATGGTGTGAAACCACTCACAGTCATCTCACGATCCGTTTCTTGGAATAGGCCTGCAAACAAGTGTGCCAACATGGCGGCTCCCCAGGCATAATACCCTACTCTTTCAAGGTCTGACAGCAGCTCCAGAAAGCAACATTGGATACCATCCCCTTTCGAGCTCAGTACCAATCTCCCCAAAAGGAAGAGGAGAAATCTCCTCAAATCTATGTTACATCTTTCCCAGTTGCCGAAATCTGTGCAATACACGGCACGGCATCCTGTTTCCATCCTTTCCATGAACTCTTCTGAGGATTCGTCATCCCGCCGACGAGTGTCGGTGAGCCCTAATGCATCCATGAGGGACGCCCTAGCTACCGACCTGTTTTTCCGACCATCTAGGTCCAAACCCAGTAACTTCTGGGCACCTTCTCGGTAGTCCGCGTAAGTGACTCCGGTCACTGCCTCGCCATCCACCTTGAGACTCGTAATTCGGACCACATCTTCCAAGCTGGGCACCATGTGCCCCCAGGGCATCAGGAATGCCCGGCTCACTGGGTCCCATCTCTCACACAAGGCTTGGATCAGGACTAGGTCAAGCTGGATCGGCTCGATCCGAAGAAAGGTACCGAATCCCATCACGTCTAGCCTCGCCTTCTGAAAATCTGGGAGGCCCCTGTACGCTGCTACTACCAACTCCCATAAGACTTGTGATTTCATCACAACCTACACATACCAGGAATGGGGGTGAGGTTTGGTCAGAAGAAAGGAAGAAAAAATGAGAGAAGGGCAAGAAAACTTGGCTTACGAGTTGTGATTGGGCCCTTTCGCTGAAGTGCCCTTCAAAGTCTGAAAGCCTCCTGGAACTACTACCACTGGACCTGCTTCTCTTCGAGGAATGGGAAGATTCGCCCTCCATCCAACTCTCGGAATTTTGAACTCCTCCTCTCCCGTGAGAACTTGTGCTCCTCGAGTTATTCCTCGATATACCTGGGAGGATAAAAGGGACAAGAATTTATAGAAATGGAAGGAGTGCGGGCCAAGATTGCCTCCATCACCTGCCGATGATAGCCCTCGCGATAAGACACCGGCCAAGCGGCCCCATGTGTCGCTTCACCGCTCGCACATGGTGATTGATTGGACAAAGAATAGGACAAATAGCCCCTATGTTGTCATGTTTTGGAGGACGCCCGCAAAATTTGGCACAACGTCCGGGAAAAGGAACTAGGGCCGTCAGTATTGACTTCGACGGCAGATCCCCGTGGAAAATAGTCACAACAAGACGTGATTCTCCGCTCAAGGCGGAGTCTCGATAGATCCGTCACATGGGAACAGTGCAAAGGAGAAGAAGTGTAGGGAAGAAGGAACGCACAAGAGGACAAACAAGCATCAGAAAATCAAATCACTCCATTCATAATTCTACATAAGCTGTCAAAAACATCATAAACATAAAGAGGTGGTGGGTCCACTAGTCCGTCAATCCTCACCGTCACTCATCTCTCCGGGCACTCTCCTCCTCTCCCCCGAGGTGAGGATCCCTCAGAAGCCTCCAGGATCCCCGTGCAGTAGCACCTGCCTCGCCTCTGGGCGCCTGCTCCGCAGCAGTGACTCGCTGCTCCTCCCCTGGCATGGCAAGGAAGCCACTGGCGGCAAACCGACCAGACTGCCGGAGTCGTTCCCCGAACTCTCGCGCTCTCTCGTAGCGCGTCTCCATCCCTCCTAGCCTCTGCACGACGGCCTGAAGGCCCAGCTGGAGCTCCCTCACTTGGGCCTCCAGGGCCCTCCTCTCGGTCAGATCCCGCTGTCGCTCGGACCTTCTCTCGGCTTTCTCTCTCTCTGCCTCTCTCCTCATCATCTGCAGAAGAACCCTTAACTCCAGGATGTCTGGAGAAGGTCTCTCCTCACCACGATGCCGCAGCTCCGCTACAGTCGCCACCCAGGCGTCACGCTCCTCTTCCGCCCGGGTCGCACGAGCCACCGCACCGGCAAGTTGCTCCCGGAGGGAAGCAATCTCGAGAAAAGGGGCCGAGGAGCTAGAAGATCCGCCAGCCGCTCCCACCGTCGCTGTCTGCTGGGCACGCTGGAACAAAATAAACAACGGCCGTCAGTGAAACTCCAAAATCTGAAGTTAAAAGGGCGGCACGTAACTTACCAGGAGCGACAGCTCATGTTGAGCGACGGCCAGTTGCCGCCTAGTCTCTGACAGCTGGGCGCGCGAGCCGCCGATGCCACGCGCGTCCTCAGCTTGGGGAAGCCCCGCGTCTCTCTCTGCCGCCGCAGGAAGTCGGCACTGTCCTGCACCAGTACGCCCCCTTGCTGTCCAGGGAGACGTACGGGCCAGTCCTCGAGCCTCGCCTTGCCGCGACTCTCCCTCCTGACGCGGCTCGGCTCGTCCGCACTCGCCCACTCATCGGCCAGGCCCAGGGTCCTTGCCATGTCCTGCACCAAGAAATGGGTCCCATATCAGTCAAAAGGAACGCGTCCCCTGTCTAGGACGCGTCCATCATTTGAGTGCAACACTCGCCGAACCCTTTCCTCCTCGCGCGGCTCGCTTCAAAACCCAAAATGAATTAAAAGAGGAAGAGATCGGAGGACCTACCGGACCGTGTTCACCTCCTCCCACGCCATCGGGCCCCTCGGGTCCCTCGGGGGCCCGAAGCGGCCCTTCCTCCTCCATGGACGCCGTTCCGTGCTCGGGCGCGTCCCTCCTTGGGCGAGGAGTTCCTCGTCCCTCTCCACCTTCACCACGATCGGGCCCACCGAACTCCATCGATCAAAAGAGGAGGAAGACGAAAAAGGGGCGAGCGAGTTTCGGCGGAAGGCGGGCTCGTTTGCGGGTAAGGCACGGGAGAAGAAGGACCGCCCGTCGCTTTAAATTTGAAATCAAGGATTAAGACGCGTCCTCGCGCCTGGACGCGCCCAAAAGGGGGAAAAAGATACAAAATCCCCCCGTGCAAAGTACAGTTCCCCGCTGTTCAGGGCAAGGTCTCGCGAAGCGTGCCTCAAGGGACAACTCAGTACAAAGAAGAAAGTGTGGGAGAGAGAAAAGTACACACAACACAAAAGCCATTTTCATTTCATATAATAGCCGAAAGTACATCATACAGTGAGAAGGGTGACGTGTACAAGCAACTCTCTAACTCTCACCATCACCCTCCTGGTCATCTCTCTCCTCCCTCCTCTGCCGGGGACCCCTAGGGGGCCTCTGCGAACCCTGAGAAGCTGTGCTCGCCTCGCCCTGCGGTGGCACTCCAGCCTCGAAGGCGCGACGACGCTCCTCGGCCGAAGAAACCAGATAGCTGCCCATGGAAAAAGAACCAGACTGACGAAGTCGCGCCCCGCGTTCCTTCGCCCTCTGGTACCGCTCCTCGCTCTCCCGAAGCCTCCCCTCCGCCGTGCCAAGACTCAATCGAAGCTCCAGCAGCTGGGCCTCCAGAGCCCTCCTCGCGGTCTGATCCCGCTGTCGCTCCTCCCTCTCTCTCTCCCTCTCCTCTCTCTCTCTCACTGCCTCCCTCCTCGACAACTCGAGGGCGATCCGCAGATCCAGCACGTCATGAGGGAGCTCCTCAACCTCTCGTCGACGCTCCTCCTCCAGCTCCACAATCCGGGCGTCACGCTCCGCAATCCGGGCGTCACGCTCCGCCACCCGAGCGTCGCGCTCCTGCTCGGCACGTACAGCACGCGCCAGGGCCTCTCGGATCTCGGCCACCTGTCAAAGCACGCATGCACCGTAAGAGAACAGTGATAGAAGGAAAGCAGCTAGAAGAGGGTCAGGGCCAAGCAAGCACTCACTCGAGCCTCGCGGTCACGCTCGGCCTCCTCAGCCCGAGCCACCGCATACGCCAGCTGCTCCTGGAGGGCAGAAACCTCCGGAGGAGGGCCCCGCGAACTGGAACCCGCTCCACCAGCCATCCCGGCTGCCGCTGTCTGGTGGGCCCGCTGAAACACGGGGCAAACGTCAGTCAAAGGCTAAGCATCAAAAATCCAGGTCACAAAAAATGCATTGCATAGACTCACCAGGATCTCCAACTCCTGACGGATGGCCACCAACTGTCGCCTGGCGTCCGCCAACTGGGCCCGCAGGTCGGCGATCATGGTATCACGAGCATCCTGCATTACACATAAGTTAGTGTCCCATGCATATACATATAGAAAGGTGGAGCAATTTCATTTCACTTACCCCTGCCATACCACCCAAGGAGAGGCGGTCCCCGTACGCAGCTCGGTACCGTCTCATGTAATCTGTGCTGTCCTGTACATGGGACACTACTGGGACCCCGCCCTGCTGCCAGTCCTGGTACTGTGCTGGGAAGCGCGTACGCCAGTCCACAATCTTCGCCTTCCCCTTGGTCTTCCGCCCGATGCAGGCCGGCGCATCTACGTCTACCCACTCCTGGGCCAGCCCCAACGTCCTCATGACCAGTCTAAGCCGCAGCGGCTCAATCTCGTTCAGGCAATGGACCCACACGTCCCGCCTGAAACGAGGAAGACCCGCTACAACCCAGGGCTGGCCAGCATCGCCCATGCCCAAGTAGGGCCTCCACACCACCTGCATCACCATACATACATTATGTTAGTTACCATTCAGTCTCATGCATAAACACAAAAAAAATCATACGCATCTTACCATGGCCTCGGGATACTCGCTCAGCTCCCGACGAAGCGACGCCAGCTGGTAGCCGTGGGGTGCTGCAACCACGACCGGCCTCCACCGCCGCGCCAGAGGCACGGCCCTCCTGTTCCCATGCCTAGCCCTCCCCATCGGGAAATAGTAATAGCTCCACACCTGCATCCATCATACATCATTAGTACAATAATTGCATATTTAACTGTGGGAATGCATAAATAAAATGTTTACCTGGAGGAAAGGTGCGAAGCCGCTGACTGTCGTCTCCTTCTCCGAAGTCTGGGAGAGATCAGCAATCAAATGGGCAAGCAGAGCCGCTCCCCACGCGTAGTGTCCCACTCTGTCCAGATCCGCCAAGATCCCGAGGAAACGGCAGTGGATGCCGTCCCCCTTCGTCCCCAGCAGAAGGCGGCCCAGGAAGAAGAAAAGGAACCTCCGAAGGTCTAGATCCACCAGCTCCCGCTCGCTCGGGTCCTGGGTGAAAGCAGCACGAGCATCCCCCTCCAGTCGAGCCAAGAACTCTGCTCCAGTCTCGCTAACCCGCTGACGCGGGTCGAGGAATCCGAGCGCCTCCATGATCTCCACTCGGCCGACTACCCTGCTGTCTCTATCAGTCACGCTCGTCTCTAACCACAGCAGGTCCAGGGCACTCTCTCGGTAGTCGGGGTAGGTGACCCCGCTGACTGCCTCTCTGTCAACTCGTAGCCCGGTGATCCGAGCCACGTCCTCCAGCGTCGGCACCATGTGCCCCCAGGGCATCAGAAACGCCCGGCTCGGTGCGTGCCACCGCTCCCTCAGTGCCTGGATAAGAGGAAGGTCGAGCCGGAAGGGCTCGATCCTAAGGAAAGCTCCAAAGCCCATGGCGTCCACACGCGCCCTCTGGAAATCTGGCAGCCCACGGTATGCTGCCACCACCAAGGACCAGCTGATCCGGCCCTTCATCACGCCCTGCAAACCACAAAACCAACAAAGAACATATCAGCATCATGAACAGTCATAAAACAATAACACTGTATATATACTACTTATTTTTTTTTTTATATTTTTAAAAATATTTATATTTTCTTGTGGGGGCGTCCAGGCCCCTGGACGCCTCCTCATTTTTTCCTTTATTTTGTTTTTTTAGAAAAAAACAAAAAAACAAAACGAAAACAAAAAAATATATTAATTATAATGGGGGCGTCCTAGGGCCAGGACGCCTCCTTATTTTTATTATATTTCGATTACTTTTTGTAAATAAATAAATAATCAAAAATAAAAGGAAAAAGTGGAGGCGTCCAGGCCCCTGGACGCCTCCTTCTCTCAATACCCAGCCTTCTCTCACAGCCTCTCGCACGCCTGTTTTAGCCTATTGAACCACAAAGTGAGAATTCCGAGGTACTTACCGGGTCGTGATCATCCTCTCCCGCGTCACCAGCATCTGCAGCGGCCTCCGCGGCCAGAAGCGGCACCTCCATCTCCTCCTCCGCAGCAATCTCCTCTGCTACGGCCTCCTCAGCATCGTCTCTCGCTCTCCTCGGACGACGGGCCAGTCGTTTCCGCTTCCCTGGACCCTGACTCGATCCTCCTCGCTCCATGGGGACTAAGAATGGGTCGTCTAGGGTGACTGGGTCGTCAGATTGAACAGTAAATGAGCAAAGAGGGGGGGCAGCCCTTATAAATAGAAGTTACTTTCATTGGGGCGTCCAGGCGCCTGGACGCCCCTATAATTTTTATTTTTTTTGAAAATTTATAAAATATTGGGGCGTCCAGGCGCCTAGACGCCCCCAAACCAAAAAAATCAAAAAAAATAAAAAAAATAAAAATAAAAAATTAGGGGCGTCCAGGACTCTGGACGCCCCCAAAAATAAATTGTCAAAAAAAAATATATAATATAATAATAAAGTAAAATTAGGGGCGTCCAGGCCCATGGACGCCCCCATAATAAAAATTTTTCACATAATATATATTTATATGTATATAATCCAAACAAAATAAAAAAAAATATACAAAGAAAAAGAGAAACCATAAAAAAAAATAATAATTAAGGGGACGGGGGTCCGAAACATTCAAATGCCAAATTTTATTCCATCAGAAAAGCAGACTGAACTACATCAGGGGCTTAGGCGCTTTAGGCCTTAACTTCCCCAGTTCGGTTACATAAGCCCTCCACGGCTCGCATTCTTCCACCACGTGCGCTAAGGCCTTTCCCGCAGCACTTGTCTTCCAGGGAGCTTTAATGGCCTTCGCTTCCTTCGCGTCCGCCTCAGTGCCCAACTCCCTTTTCTTCAAAGGAACAATGCCAGTCGGTGGCGGGAACGAATGGCGTGGGATGCCAATCTGAAGACAGCACCGATGCGCACTGTAAAGGACGAACTCGGTCGCGCCGATCAGTTGAAGATCAACTTCGGGGGAAGACCTCATGAGGAGATCTAGCGAAAGCAAACATGCCGGTGCGCAAGTAAAGAAGCCTTGTGTCACGGTGCGGAAGTGAGACCGCCAGTCTTCACGTTTCTTCAGCCACGGAACGCGGTTCACTACAGTACCACCAAAGCCTAACACGTCGGCTATGTGGTGAAGCGGGCTTTGTTGGAAGAGCTTCGAAGCAGTTGGCATCCCCTCGCGGTGGTCGAATTTGAAGTGCAAATCAAGCCAGCAATTCAAGACAAGTGCACAACCAAATGGAGGCTTACCCATGCTCGAGGCAGTAAGACCGCTGTAAAGATAGGCAAGGACGGCGGGCCCACCCTCTTTCCACGCCAGATCCCGCAGATAGCACCCAGTTGGTCTTCTTCCACCATATTGTCGGTATAAGGGAACAAGAGAGCACCCGCCAGACAAATGGTGAACCCCTTCATGATTCCCTCCAAATAGTCATCGTCTGGTGACCCTCTCAGGGCGTCCATGACCCACTCCGCAAGCTTTTGGAGATCGATCCCCTTTTGAGTACGGACCTTTCTGGCTGCGTCGGGCGGCATGAAGCTTCCAAGGACACTTTTAGAAGTCACCCGTGTCAGCATCCGCATAGCCTTCACCTTCCCGTCACTCTTGAATTTCTTCAAACCAAGCAGAAGTTCCACCTCCTCGAGGAGGATGGTCACCTCGAAGGTCGGGAAGATAAAAGTGTGGGTCTGGGGATGCCAGATCTCCACTAGTGCACCCATAGCCGCCCAGTCCATACGAATCTTCTCATAATGCTTGGCATGAATAAGGAGCCCCTGCAGATGCCACTTCGAGAGTATAGCCCTCATGCCAATGGAGATATTGGAAGTCAGCCTTGAAAGCCATGGCAGCTTGGAAAACTTCCTCGGGCCTGGGAAGAGTGGATATGGCTGGGAGAGGAAAGAAGAAGAAATGAAGGAAGTAAGAAGAAGGTTCACGTGCAGAAATTTGAAAAGAGTCAGCTTACCATATGCGACATGATCGTCCCACTCAGATGACCCTCGAGGTCGGAAAGTCGTCTAATCTCGCTGCTAGGCTTGCTCCTCTTCATAACGCGGGAAGACTCTCCTTCCATCCTAAATTCTCCTCTCCTTCCTCTCCTGAGCTTCCAAAACCCACCTTGGTGCATTTGAATGAGCTAGCCTAAGGGGAGTTCTTATAGGAAGGGGAGGGTGCTACAGGACAGAACATGTCACATCAATTGTCAACGTCAGGATTTTGGCTAGATCTTCTTTCCATTGTGGTGCGATTCTACTGTGATTCTGCTACTTTCTGATGTTGTTAACCTTTGCTGGCCTGTGCAGGTTTTACTAACGGACGTCTTTGTCCTATCTCCTGTCCCAACTTTCATTGGTTGGTCCCACCATGTCATGCATTATAATATATGGTACGTACGCTACTAGAACATGCCGAGGACCGTGCGGCCTGAACGAATCTGGGATCTGAGTTCCCCTTCAACAAAAACGGTGATGATCCCGGAAGAGTTTCGATTGTACGGATAGGCCGTCAATTTGTGATAGAATGGGGACGACGGTTCCATTCAGTGAGTTGGTGCGCGGATAAACGGGCCCCAGCCCAGTATCAGCTCACCGGATCGGTATCCTGACCCGTTCTTCACAAGTTAACAATATTATCCTTGGCTATTTTCTATTTTAGTTTGTTTTGAATTTTTCTTTAAACCCAGCATGCATTCATATAGGACTTTGATTTATTGCAGAAGATCATTCAAGTGATTCGATTGTGAAAGCCGTTGTGTTTCAATTCCCACAAATATGAGATATTCCACTCCGAATGAAATACCGAGTTTCCTAGAGACAGCCCCGACGCTGCTCTTCCAAAGGAGACCCTTGTTTGGACAGACCCTCAGATATTCCTTTACCTTTTTTTTGACCCACCTTGGTCGCAGCACTTCCACATTGGCTGGTAACCGCTCCCCAAAGGTGAAACCTCCGGTTTATGACCCAGGTACTTCCACACCGAGAAGTTGGTCTCCTTTTGTTTCGTGCCTGAGCGCGCATCTCACTCTCCCTTATTTGATCTCCGTCCAAGCAATCGTCAATATTTGAAAGACCTTCTTCAAGGTCGCCTCACTGAAACTCCAGAAAAGATTCCAAACAGTAACGTCAAAAGCGTGTCTCATCACACCTTGGCATCAACTTATCAGTCCGCTCCCACTTCACTCCACTCCACTTCGATATCATTCCACTACATGTCGCTCCCTTGCAAAGCAGACGCCAAGGCGGGGCAGCTGTAGACACGCCATTCCTGACGTCTCCTGAGAAAGTCTCATATTACTATACGACACCCCGCAACGGCTTACGCATTTTGAATCACTCGAGTGCTTCCTTTTCTCGGGTCTTCTTCTGCCTTTTTTGGCATCCGGAATCGTCTCGTCACGGCATTCGGACGACATCAATACCAGTCAAACGCATCGGGAGCTTCCGGAATCAAGAAGGGGGTCTACCGGGTGGCCGCCGACGGCGCCTGATCCGAGGACCCGGGTGGGTCTTAATGGGGGCGTCCAGGCCCCTGGACGCCCCCATCTTTTTAATATTTTTATTATTTTTCTCAGGGCCCAAAACCAAATAAAAAATAAAAAAATATATATAATAAATTAATGGAGGCGTCCAAGCCCCTGGACGCCTCCATAAAAACAAAAAAATATATATGTTTGTAAAATGCCAGTTGGCATAAAATAAAACAAAAAAAATAATAATATATATTAATGGAGGCGTCCAGGCCCCTGGACGCCTACATAAAAATAAATAAAAAAATCAAAAATGCCAGCCCTATCATAAAAAGACAAACAAACAATAAAATATATATATATTTTGGAGGCGTCCAGGCCCCTGGACGCCTCCATCAACTCCCTCACGGGCGCCGCCCACCGAACGACGGTTTGTCGTGTGTGAAAAAATCCAAAATATAGAGACGTCCGGTCAGCTGGACGCGCCCATTTCTGAATCACGAGGCGCCGCTCAAAAAACCACGCGTTGTGCCAAACCGCGTGCGGCCGTCGTCGGTTTTCGGTGGACCTACTTGAGGCGTCCGGGACCTGGACGCCTCCACAAAAGTATTCCAAAAAAATCAATAAAAATAGAATAAAATATTATTTCGGCCCTGATGGAGGTGTCCAGGGTCCTGGACGCCTCCACCCTCCGGAGCTCTATAAATAGAGGCCCACCCCCTCAGTTCTAGGGAGCTAAGCAGTGATCCGATAGGCTGCCGGAGCCCAGAGGCTACGGAGTCATTTTTCTAACCCGTGGGGTCTTTTGTAGGTGGAGGTTCTGCCGGCTTCTCGGGTGCCCACGCTCGCGAGAGGAAGGTCGTCTTCATCCACCGCGCTTCTACGTCGTCCCCACGCTGCCGGAGCTCCGCCGAATTTCACCACCGGCACATCCAATAAGCCAACTCTTTCCTTTTCTTCGTAGTTCTTTTGCATTCATCATCTCGCATCCATCATCTCATTTTCCTCCTACTCGAGTCCGAGAGGGGTTTAAAAGATAACACCAACCAGGTGTGTGTCTTCCCGTTATTTCGTCATTTTTATTGCAAGGATATGAATACTACACATTCATCTTTCTAAGCCACTTGTCATTTGTTTGTCGTTGTTTTGCAAGGGTAGCCGAGGAAAGCCCTCTCCGTCGGCCGGCCGGAAGGAGAGGAAGAAGTAACCCGCCATCTCCCGCTCTTGAGGTAGGCGCGATCACCTTCTTATTTTGGGGTCTTTCGGCCCCTGGCGATCACATCTCTTCATCGAGGCCGCGGCGAGTCACTTCCCCAATGGCCGTTTAAATTTCTGTTCTCATATCCTCTTTATATCCTGTTATATTTTGCTTATATCATCGAGGCCGCGGCGAGTCACTTCCCCAATGGCCGTTTAAATTTCTGTTCTCATATCCTCTTTATATCCTGTTATATTTTGCTTATATCATCGAGGCCGCGGCGAGTCACTTCCCCAATGGCCGTTTAAATTTCCGTTCCTATATTCTTTCTATATTCTAATATATTTTGCTCATATCATCGAGGCCGCGGCGAGTCACTTCCCCAATGGCCGTTTAAATTTCCGTTCCTATATTCTTTCTATATTCTATTATATTTTACTCGTATCATCGAGGCCGCGGCGAGTCACTTCCCCAATGGCCGTTTAAATCTCTGTTCTTATATTCTCTTTTATATTCTGCTATATTCTGCTCATATTCTCGAGGCCGCGGCGAGTCATTTCCCCAATGGCCGTTTCAATTCTTGTTATTTAATTTCTGCACCATTCCCGTCCCCCCGAGGTCGCGGCGAGTCACTTCCCGCTATGGCCGTTTGAACCCCATATCTTGTTATATTATACTTGTCCCGCTCGCCCCGCCGGAGCAATCTCCCGTGGTGGCCCCTTCTCTCTCTTCTTTCATCTCTGTGTTGCAGCAAAACAAACAAAACAACCAAAAAAGAAGGAGCCCGCGCGCTCTCCGCTTCTTCCTCCTCCCCCGCTCCTTCCCCGAACCGCGTGAACGTCGCTCACACCTCCCACTAGAACAAGGCCGGTTGCGTCCCCGATGACTTGCACCGCACCGCAGGGTGAACTGCCTAACGTGGTAGCGCCTACCAGAGGCACGGACACCTAACAAGTAACCACAAACAAGTGACTAGCTGGGGTCATACCCGTCGGCGTGGGTCCAACCGCCCCCAACCACGTGTGCACACACGACCATACGTCCTAGGTGGCCTCTAACTGTTTTCCCTGGAGCCGGACTCTGGCTACCGACGAGGGGCCGACGGAAACCAGTCTAAACCGTCCTCAGGGTAGCCTCTCCACCACTCCTGGTGGGTCCACTCACGTGCATGCAGCTACAACTAGTGGAGGGTCACTGAAGGAGTAGACTCTCAAGTCAACGGAAAACAACGTCGCATCCCGACGATGTACGGGGACCGTCACCGTACCGGTACCGTCGCACGGTGACCACAGTCAGACGAGAAAGGAGACTGCAAACCTTCCAACGCAGTCTAAAGCCTGACGGTCTACCTAGACGCGTCACAATCTCTGAGAGTCTAAGCCGGACCGTCACAGTCACCTGACGGCCCATCACAAGGGCATCACATGATCAGTGCAAAATAGCGGGTAAGCCACCTACCATGGTGCATTATAGCCTGTGACGCGCCTACACCGGTGCGTCACAAGACAACTGAAAACCAGCTGTGACGCGTGCCACTCGGTGCGTCACAGCATGTAACGGACGAACTCTGGTGCGTTACAACGTGGGGATTCGTTAGCTCCAACGCACCCACACAGGGGTCGGGGGTGTCACAAGGCTGTGACGCGCCAAGCTGGTGCGTCACACGCCTTGACCCCTAACGGTCAAAACCAACGGTTGAACGACTCTGGCGGTCCAACCCAGGTGCGTCACAGCACCTGTGGTGGTCTATCATGGGACCGCCACAGCTCACAAACCCCAGTTGGCTGAACAGGGCTGTAACGCACCACCTGGGCGCGTTACATAGTGTGGACGGTCACTGGAAGGACCGTCACACCCGCCGAGAGCGAAACGGCGGGAAATGCCCAAAAACATCAACCACGCCCCCATACCTCGTAGGAGAGGGGGAAAACAAAGGGGAAGGCCCTAGGGACCCTAGTATGCTCCTAGGGCATCGAAACGCCGAATCGTGGCTCAAATCCATAGATCGCGCGAACTCTCCCCAAATCATGGAAAGCCCAAAACCCGCATGAATACCCATCTCTCGGCCTCCCTCGGCCTACAAATCGCGGGATGGAACGCAAGAGGCTAAGAAACGTCACCTACCTCAAGATCGCCGAGACGCGCTGGATCGTCCACAATCGCAAGAAATTGCTTGAAAACCCTCGTTCTTCCTTGAGCTCCCACGGTCCACGTACTCCCTACGATCGCCTCGCCGTCGTCGCCACGCCGCCGCCCCACGCCGTCTGCAGTCGGAGGGGGTGCCGCTGCAGTCTCGCAGGACGAAGAAGAGAGGGGGAGAGGGGCGTTCTCTCGGTGGGGGAGAAAGGAGGAAGAAGAAGAAGAAGAAAGAGGGCGGGGAAGAGAGAGAAATAAGGGGTGGTATTTATAGAAATCCAAAAATTCCAAAAAATACCAAAAAATCAAAAATCACATTTTCGGGATCCTCGGAACGCACGGTTCGCAACGGTTACTACACTCTCCTAGGTGAATGACCCGGTTCAATCGCAACGAGGTCCGAAGGAATTGCTGAAACCACACCGGAAATCGAAAAAACACACGTGAAAAAGTCGCGGACGCGCTCCGGGCCTCCGAAACAACTCCAGATGGACGCCGATCCGAACACGAAAGATGTCCGAAACGAAATTTCAGACACAACAGAGCTGGACACTTCGAGAAACCAGATCAGGACGACAAAGAAGGATCCGAAAGTTTCGGGACATTACATGCAGGTTATATCGGAGGTTCATCTAGGATTTTTCTCGCATTGCGGCCCTGATGACCAGACTTACGGGGAAGCTGTGCCTTTTCTCTGGACTGATGAGTTTTACAGAGTTTCAGGGAACTGAAGAGATTGCTCACCTCGACTCTGGTGTTGGTTTTGCCTTCTGGACCGAGAGATTTTTGTGGTGTGTATAGATGCTTCCGGGGTAGGATTGGGTGCTGTGTTGATGTAGCATGGTAGATGGTGGCGTATGCTTCGCGGCAGCTGAAGCCACATGAGGAGAACTACCTACCCATGACCTGGAGCTGGCGACAATGATCTTCGCGCTGAAGATCTGGAGGCATTATCTGTACGGCGAGAAGTTTGAGGTGTTCACTGACCATCAGAGTTGAGGTTGTGTTCACCCAGAGGGACCTTAACCTCAGGCAGAGGCGTTGGATGGGTATATGAAGGATTATGACTTCACCCTGTCTTATCAGCTGGGCAGAATGAATGTCGTCGCCGATGCTTTGAGTCAGAAGGTCACTGTCAGTGCCTTGATGTTGAGGAAGTGGAGGCTCTGGGAACAAGTGACGAAGTGTATGTATTTAGGCTCAAGATCCCCAATAGCCAGGGTTAGCGGTGCCTCGGATTTTGGCCATGGCTGATGTGGAGCTCGGCGAGGACGGTGCTGTGAGATTCCGTGGCAGGCTGTACGTCCCCGCCGAGGAGCAGGTTCGTCGGGCGTGTCACACGAGGCTCATCGGCAGGTACACCGTACACCCGGGTGCGACGAAGCTGTTATCGGAACTTACGGAGGCAGTTCTGGTGGCCTGGCATGAAGAGAGATGTTGTCGAGTTCATGGCAGGTGCCTGACCTGTCAGCAGGTGAAGGCAGACATCAGCGACCAGGAGGTACTCTTCAGCCTTGGATGTTCCCGCGTGGAAATGGACCACGTGACACGGATTTTGTGGTGGATTGCCGAGGACTCCGAGTGGACATGACAGTATTTGGTTGCTGGGGATAAGCTGACGAAAGTGGCTCGGTTGTTACCGATCAAGTCGGCTGGAGCGAGTGACCAAGTTGGCTCGTCTCTATGTGGAGCGGATCGTGCCTTTGCATGGAATTCCTCTTTCCATTGTGTCAGATTGAGATCCGCGTTTCACTTCTGGGTTCTGGAGGAGTTTCTCAGCGAGCCCTTGGCATGGAGTTAGCATTTAACTCAGCATATCATCCTCAGTTGGACGGTCAGTCAGAGAGGACCATCCAGACTTTGGAAGACATGTTGAGGTCATGTTGCCTGGAGTGACAGGGGAGTTGGTTTTACACCTACCGTGGTGGAGTTTGCCTACAACAACAGCTATCATTCGAGCATCGGCATGGCTCCTTATGAGGCATTTTACGGGCGTCCATGTCGGACTCACTTGATTGGTTCAAGGTTGGTGAGCATGTTTTGATGGGACCGGAGTTGGTGCAGCAGTGTGTGAATGTCGTGCACCTGGTTCGTCAGAACATGTTGGGGGCCCAGAGTCGGCAGAAGAGTTATGCTGACCGGAGGAGGCAGCCTCTCACTTTCGCCGTTGGCGATCGTGCGTTCTTGAGAGTTTCTCCGATGAGGGGGGTGATGCGCTTTGGACGGCGTGGGAAGCTGAGTCCCCACTATGTCGGTCCTCTTTCCTCATTGTGGAGCGCATCGGTGAGGTTGCTTATCGGTTGCAGTTACCCCCTGAGTTGGCGTCGGTGCATGACGTGTTCCATGTCTCGATGTTGCAGAACTATATGCTCGATGACTCTCATGTGCTTGAGGATTTGTTTGGCCAGAGGTGACACCATATCTTTCTCTCCCAGAGTTTCCTGTCTGCATTGTGGATAGGCGAGAGCATCGCCTGCGGAACAAGGTCATCCCTTGGTTAAGGGTGGTGTGGCAGCGACACTCTGGTGGTGAGGCTTCTTGGGAGCTTGAAGGATGAGATGCGTCAACAGTTCCTTACCTGTTCGAGTGAGTCCCTCTTCTTCCGCTGAGCTTTGTTCTTAAATTTTGAGGACGAAAATTGTTTAAGGGGGGAGGGCTGTAATATCTCAGACCTTTCGGATCCTTTCTACTTGGGTCTCGGATCTACTTTCTTGGATTTTCGGCTTCGTTTGTGTTCAAAATTTCGTTTCGGACATCTTTCGTGTTCGGATCGGCGCGATCCGGAGTTGTTTTGGAGGCCCGGAGCCTGTTCCGCGGCTTTTTCTGCGTGTTTTTTGATTTCTGGCGCGGTTTCGACAATTCTTTCGGAACCTCGTTGCGGGTAAACCAGGTCGTTCACCTAGACGAGAGTGGTACCGTTGCGATCGGTGCGTTTCAAGGATCGCGGAGGAAACGTGATTTTCTATTTTTTGGTATTTTTTAGAATTTACTGATTTTCTATAAATACCCCCCCTTTTTCTCTCTCCCCCACCTTTTCTTCTTCTTCTTCCTCTTCTTTCTTCCTCCCCACCATGAGCCCCCCTTCCTCTCTCTTCGGCTGACGACGATCGCGGCGCGCTCCCCTCGGCTGCAGACGGCGGTGGGGATGATGGCGAGACGATCCTGGTGGCGTGCGGCATTCATGGGAGGCGTGAAGGAACGAGGGTTCTAAAGCGTTCTTCGCGGTTTGTGGACGATCCGGCACGCCTCGAGGCGAGATCGAGATAGGGGTGACGTTCCCTAGCTCTCCGCATTCCATTCCCGTGGTTTCTAGCCGAGGGGAGGCCGAGAGATGGGTTTCCATGCCAGGTTGGAAGTTTTCCATGATTTGGGGAGAGTTCGGTTCCCCGATCTATATTTTTAGGCCGCGATTCGACGTTTTAATTGCTTAGATGCATGCTAGGGGTCCCAAGGGGGCTTCCCCCTTGTTTTCCCCCTTCCTATGGAGGTATGGGGGCGTGGTTGACATTTTTGGTTGTTTCTCGTTCGTTCCACCGTCGGGACGGTGTGACGGTCCTTCCAGTG